>JAGFMF010009983.1:0-23394 GCA_019455555.1 Galemys pyrenaicus
CTATGGGCTTGTCATATATGGCCTTTATTATATTAAGATATGGTCCTTCTATCCCAAGAATTCCAAGGGCCTTCATCATAAATGGATGCTGGACTTTGTGTCGAAAGCTTTCTCAGCATCTATTGATATGATCATGTGTTTTTTTTTCTTCTTTTTGTTGATGTGGTGGATTACATTTATTGACTTTCGAATATTGACCCTCATTGTACATTTTCTGATAGCTACATTGGCATGAAATAAAAGTACAATTACTTTTAGTAGTACAATTTATTTGACCCCAAGTAATTCATCTATCATCAATAGCAACATGCAACCAGTTAAAAAATATTAATCTGATAATTCCCATTCTTTTTTGTTCTAAGTCTTCAAAACCAGATATGTTTTATACTTAAAGTTCATCTCAATTTTCTATAGAAATACTTGAGCTTCATTTAGATTTTGTAAAAGTCACAGATGAAAAACTAGGTTCCTATACCAACTTGCTCCAAGTCCACGTAGAGAAATCTAGCATCAACTTAGGAATTAAAATGGAAACGAACTAAATTAAAATTAGAAGTGAGCTACTCAATCACATCAGTCATTTTTCAAGTTCTCAATAGCACTCGTGGCCGTGCTGGTCTGTACCACTGCCTCCTATCTGACCAGCGTCTCCAGGGGCCGTCTCAGATTTCCTTCCCCAAGAGAGTAGTCAGCAAAGGGAGCTCAGAAGCAGAGACTCTGAGCCTCAGGCAACATTCATACTTCCAAACCCAAGTAGTTTCTCTTTTCAGATCAGATTCTCTTTGCAGCTTCTACAGAACTGGTTTAAGAATAATAGCAATATTACTGCATTGAGTTTCTACACTGTGTCATTGTCTTTAATGCTTTTTGTTACTCAGAGAGGTTAGGTGACTTGCCCAGTGTCACAGAGCAGGTGTCAAGTCCTGGATTCACAACCAAGTTTGTTTGATTCTCACGCTGGTGCGCTGCTTCACATAGCCACCGCTAGAATTTCCCAGACACAGCGGTTGCATTTTCTTGCACTCAGTCCACTTGTCATGGTTATGGACACATTAAAAGAAGACGTGATTCTAGACGGTGCCCTCGGCCTGACCACATCCAGAATTAATGGAGTCCTCAGTAAAGAGCATGAATGCAATTATTGTCTTGGAATGAATGTGTCTCTTCCCCCATTGTCACAGTTTCTCGCTCTTTCTAAAAGCCTCTAGAGGCTGACTTCATGCTGAACCCAGCATCTGTCCAGCCTCTAATGGACCTGAGCTGTGTTCATTAGGCATCTTGCCATGAGCAGTTGAGAGAGGAGGAGAGGGCAACAAAAGCATACCTTTAAGCTAAAGGTTAACTCGCAGTGCTTTTAAAATATCTGACCATTCACTAAATTGTAAGAACATCAATGCCAATGTGAATGTATGCTTTGCCCAGCCCACTCTCTTTCCTTCCTGGAGCTGGGAGTACATCTCACTTGCCTTCTGTGACTAGCTCTGGGATAAAGGTAGTACTCAGGGCACAGGCTTCAAATAGCAATTTTTCTGGTCTTTTCTTAAATAGACTGTAGCTCCCAACCTTACAGGTTCCCTCCCCACCAGCAAGATGCTTTGTCTCATTGCTCAGTTGTGCCAGGTTCAAAAGACCTTGTCTGTCACCTAGACCTGGATACAACCCCTGCAAGCAAAACAGGACCTAGGAGGGCATTCCCCATTTTAGGTTCTTTCAATAATTCTAAACCTGGTAGAATAAGTACCAGCCAGCTAGTCTAAGAATGGAGCTAGAACAGCGGATGGAATTAGGGGGAGAAAGGTTAACAAGAAGGAAAGCTTATGATGTGGTTGGGACTACCACATTATATCTGTCTTCACCTTTGAATCTGGGGGGAGTGGGGTTCGGATAGGGGGTGGTGAGGGCTTGTGACTACTTTGATGAAGAGAATTAAGTGGGAGGGATACTATGTGGTTTCTGAGACCAAGACATAAAGGATATAGCCTCACCTGCTCTCTCTGGACAGAAGGCTTGCTTGCTCTGAGCCTGCATAAGTACTCTGGCACCTGGGAAACCTCATGGAGAGCCCACATAGCGATAGATGGAGATAGATGCATGAGCAGCCCCTGTGCCCAGCCCTGGCAGTTTGAATCTTCCCAGCCCAGGTGCCAGATGTGTGAGCGATGGAGGCTTCGATGACTCAGCGCATCTTCAGACTGCCCCGAGCTGATGCTGAGGAGAGCAGGATAAGCTGTCCTTGCTGAGTCTGTCCAAATTGTGGGTTCTTGCACAAAATAAATATTGCTTCCAGCTCTCAGGTTTTAGGTTGATTTGTTGTGCAGAAATAAATAACTGTACCAACCATTTGACAGATGAGAAAATCAACAATCAGGAGGTTACACAGCCAGTGAGATTTTGGGCCAGAATTTGAACCAAGGCATTGTTTCCCTTTCCTGCACAGATGGGCCCTGGGGCTCCGCAGAGGGTGCTGAGTAGGTCAGCCTCACCCAGCTCAGCCCGTATGTACACAGACGATGCGAGCATGGGACAGGAAGGTAGGCTTGGCCCTGCAGAGTCTGGGCTCTGGAGAGGCCCCCAAAACAGAGCAAAGTAGAAGCATAAGGCGGGGCAGGCCTGCATCAAAAGCCTGTTCCAAAGCCTGAGAATGTTCAAATGTTCAAATCCCAAGAGCCTCAGGTAACGATTCAGTCAGGTGCTTGTTCTCAGCTGCTGCTGCTTATGTCACCCAGAGAACTGAACTGTCCAGCCCAGAGCCCAGTGTCTTCAGATCCTCCTGGAGAGACCCGGCATCAGTATTTCCGGGCTCCTCTGGGAAGTTCTGGGGCGTAGAGCTATAGGGCCGAGCTCTGAGGCTCCCCTGGGGTGGGTGGGATAAGGATGCCTGTCAGGGTGGTCCAGCCAAGGAGGCAGGCAGGCTTCAGGGCCTGGAAGACACAGGCGTTGAGCCTGAGTGGGAATGGCTGGTTTGCTTTATGACTCTGCGAGGTGAATTAAAAATCAAACTTCATTTGGCTTCCAATGAAGATGAAGATTCAGCAGATTCAGAGACTGGTAAAGGCCACATTAATATGCTTCCTGGCAGAGACTCCCTTTGATTCACGGCATGAACTGAGGAGCAAGGAGGGGGGAGCGAGGGTCTTCCCCTCGCTGGCATGTGAGAGAAAGACTACCCTCCCTTACAATACTGAGAAGAGAAATGCTACCCATTGACCTTTCTCACCTGAAGGAGGCCAGCAGCGGTAACCAGGAAGGTCGAGTAGAAAAGTCAGCTGCAGAGCCAGGCAGGCCTGAGTTTGAAATCTGTTTCCCTCTGTCTATATGACGTGAAGCTCCCAGTCAATCTCTTCAAGCTTCACCTGCCTCCTCTATCAGATGCAAATAATCATAAGAAGGTCAGGGTGAAATGAACAAACACACAGGAAATGCCAGCACATGGTAGGCACGAATAATGTGAAGTGTGTTCATTTGCTCATGCGTGCATTTATTCATTCATGCTTTCCTACTTTATAATTCATCTGCTCTTCCCCTCCACTCCTCTTCACCTCTTCCTTTTTGGAACGCTAAGAATGAGAAGCAGGTGCTCTGGAAAGGAACCCACAGTAATGCATTAGATTAGAGTCTCCTCCATCTGTCCAGATTTCCTCACCTCCTCCCCTGGTGAGCACCTACTCAGGAACTGCTCATGTCACCCATCTGAGAGCACCCCCTCATGTGCATCTGTGTAGGAACCCCCCCTCTGTCCCCATAATTTGTGCTTCCCTATGTGATGAGACTCATCACGCTGGATTATATTGCTCCACCTACATGTCTTTCATTCCTGTAGACTGGGAACCTGGCCCTGGATGTGGCACATCGTGAACACGCACTACAATCTCTGTAAAATAAATTATTGTAGACAGATGCCACCTCCCCTTTCTGAGCCACAGCCCTTCGTCTGTGAGAGGAGGAGGGTGCAATGTTTGTATTCTGAAAACAGTTGCAGACGTGTCAATTAGGAACTGGTAATGAACTGCCCAGGTCACAGGAATGCTAAGAAATGACACATTGGTATCCTCAGGTGAGTAGGGCAGAGCTTCAGGCCTGGGTGGCCACTCAGGAAGCAATGATCAAGTTTGTCCAAGGGGCGACAGTGGGTCAGAGGAACTTAGATTTTCCAAATTGAGGCAGGTGGAGTCAAAAGCTTTTTAGGTGCTGGAAGCAAAGGGGATACTGACTGGTGGGACGCAATAGGTTTGAGCTCAGGAGACAGGAACCAGGCCCCTTCACGGGCTACGCTGAAGAGCTGAAACCAGGGAACATGCAATGTCCTGCCGTAGCCTCAAGGACTGCACCCCACATTAGACCCACTGGAGTACCCCACCCCCAGAGACTAATGTCCACAGGTGCCTCTGCCTTGGCCAAGCTCCTGGGGAAATTCAGGAGGGGAGCAGGACGGGTTACAAGGGCTGGGAGGACCTCTGTGGAACCCACTCTGGGGAACTGAGGGAGTTATGGGAACTGAGCTCTGAGATGGTGAGTGTCTCTGGGAAACAGCTCACACTCACCTCACCCTCCTGCAAGCCCCTTCCCCCTGTGCTCTCACACAATTGGCTGTGCATGGCCCTCGCACCAGCTCAATCTGATAAACACTAACAAGACTCATCACAGAGCCTCATAGACACACATGCCCTTTTTAGGTGGACACATGAAATATCTATGTGCTTGTCACTGCAGCTGCAGATAAAGGAACTATAGAACGTACCGCCAAGGAGTTCGCCATTCACCTCCCATCAGTGCACAGAGACATTGCCTGGGATCATGCTGTATACTGCCTGTGTACACACACCTGTTTGCGGCGCCCATACATTCCCATACAGGTGCACATGCAAATCGTGAGTGGTTTTGCGTGCACATCCCTGCACATGGGTGCCTCCCACAGACAGAATCCCAAATGACAAGCAGAGAAGAGTCCTCGGTTCCTAGTCACCTTGGCTTAATCAGCACGTTCTGGCATTGGTCAGCCGCCTTCTCATTTGCATGCCTAATGTAGAAGCATCGCTCTGCCCTTATCCCCACAAGAGAAACTTTGCAGGTCTTTTATAGAGACGTTATTTTATGGCAACATTGGTAGCTGGCATTTATGGGGATTCAATCAATAAATTAGATACTGCTTGTAATGGTGCATGGCTGCCTTGCATTTGATTAAGGGTCATAAGCGCTCAACTCCAAATTGGAAGTTTTAGATCTCTGCTTCTTCACACACACACACACACACACACACACACATTTTTCACTGGCACATAAAATCTGATTTTAGTCACACTGTGAAGCATCTTTGCTCCCATGGAGTCGGGATGGGTGGTGGTTTGCGTACGTCAGAGTCTCAGAACGATGAAAAGTGGCATCTCCTGGAAGGAAAGAAAGGAGCCAGCACTGGGAGGAAAGTCCATCCCGCTGCTGCTCTTCTCCCCTTGGACTCCGGCACTGAGCACAGTAATTGCTCCATGTGAGTCCCCACTCCGTGCAGACCACAGCCCCCTAGAGTACGCTCTGTGAATCCACCGGCATGAGAGGCAAGGGGAGGCTAGAATTAGGAGTGGAGGGAAGCCAAGGGAATGCCCCCGACGCTGCCACTCACCCTACTCTGCTGTGCTCTACCACCCACCCGACCTTAGAGACCCACAGGTCCGTGGACAACTCTGTTCATAGAGGAGAGCGCTGTTCCTCAGCAGTGGCTACTCTTGAAAACACAGAATGTGAAACATGCCAAGTGTCACATCATCTCTCAGTCCCACCACTCATCACGAGCAAAGGCAATCCCTTTAAAAACAAACAAAATCCAACTGGCCTTGATGCTGGCGCTCTGGGTCTGGCCTTCCTTCTTTTCAGGGAGAGAGGTTCAGGATCTCTTTTGGGCAATGGATGCTACATGCTCCTTTGCTAGGACAGTGGTTGTAGCTGAGTGGCTAAACAGAATTCTCCCTTGAGGAAGCATAAGCTCCTTCCACCCTGGTGCATGTCACTAGCACCCCCGGCCTGGGCTGTGTTGTCTGCCTTTGGCTTCTTTTTTTAAATATTTATTTTATTTATGCGCATAAGAGCTTGGGTATAGGCCAGAGTCACGGGAGGTGAGAGGAGTCACTAGAGACAGCGTGGGGAGCAGAACAGGCAGATGGACTGAAACACACTGCTGATGGGAGCAGCGGGCGAGGCAGGAGAGGTCTGCTGCGCCATGTGGGTCCCCTCCCTGGCTAGGCATCGAAATCGCGCTGCCATGCTGCAGATGCTTCATATGCAGTGCTCAACTGCTGCACCACATGGAGGCCTTGCCTTTGGCTTCTTTGTTGCACTCTCCTGCCTTTCTACTGGACATTGTCCACAGGCCTGGCAAGGACCATCGCACAACACCTGTCTTCTGAAGACTTCCTATGGCAGGAGCCCCGTGGATGATGCTCTCTGCCCGCCCTGTGCTGCCAGCACTCCAGAGGTCACCCGTCCAGTATCACTGGTCCAGCACCAGAATCGCACATCAGCAGTCCTCCAGAAGACTAGAAATGGAAGGGCACACGAGAAACACCTCCACCTCTGAGTCCTGCGTCCTGAGACCCTCTGGGTAAGAAAGGCCCTAGGACGCTTCACCAGTCCTGCCCAGGATACCCATTTCCGGTCAAGGTGCAATCTAAAGGAGTTAACATTTGCCTCAGGCCAGCCCTGAAATCTTTTTTTTAAAGATTTATTTATGTATGCATACAAACACTGGGGTACAGGATAGAGGTGTGAGGGTGAGAGGACTCAACAGAGACAGAGCGGGGAGCAGAACAGGCAGATCGACTGAAACACACTGTTGAGGGGAGCAGCGGGCGAGACAGGAGCAGTCTGCTGCACCTTGTGGGTCACTTCCCTTGCCGGGGGTCGAACTCGTGCTGCAGTGGCTGTGGTTTGCTTCACAGTGCGTTGCTTAACCCACTGCACCACCAGGGAGGCCCCCAGCCCTAAAATCTCAAAGGTCATCAGGAAATGGAGTCTGTTCTAACCCTGATGTAAGGAAATCTAACTTAAATAAACTCATGGTGCACTTCCAGGGTTGCAGGCAGACTTTGGTCATTTCTGTAGCCCTGCAGGGGGCACGTGGGGTTTCTGATGCCTCATGAACCTCCCTGGGACTCAGGCATTCCTGCTCATGCTGCCCCAGACTGGAGCAAGGTGGAGGCGCCAGAATCTTGCTCACTGTCCCAGCAGCCCTTCCCAACCTGGAAGCAAACATAGGTTCCCTCTGCTCGTCAGCATCATGTCCACTTGCTCTCCTCTCCGAGTGTCTCCTCCTCTAGCTCCGGACAAGCAGGGGCGATAATGATCCTGAGCTTCTGTTGCTTAAGCTTGGGCATTGCTCTTGCCACTCTGTGGACCTTTTCCTTCAGAGCTGTGTCTTAGAGATTTCAAGAGTCTGATGACGTTCTAAGACTATCCATAGACTGAGTGACCTGGCTCTGCTGCCGCCCTAGCCCTAGCAAAGGGGCAGTTGGTCAAGGGTGCCTGATGCCTGCTGACCCCTTACTGGTAGTGCAGGAGGTGAGGGATGACACCAAACACGTGGAGCAGAACCACCTGCTGATGCTGCACAATAGCATTGCGCTGATGAAAAGCAAGACTTCACAGTGAAGGGCCCTTGTGCCATAATGGGAATAATAGGTAGCAACAGAAAAGGGGACCCCTGACTCTGAGGGGGGTGGGAAAAGTAATAGTGGCATCTCCACTGAGGTTAGTGGGGTCTGGAGATTGCTGGGTCTTGAGCGGTGAGTAGGAGTTAGATAGTGTGTGTGAGGACACGGGGGGACATGTGTGCAGAGAAGCCTGATGCTGTGAACCCCAGTCTGAATAACCTTTGAGTTAGAAGTCCAGGTTGGAGCGCCCCATGTCCCTGCACCCTTTGGCAGAGAGTTTCACCTCTCCAGCTCTGGATTCTCACTCGTGACATCAAAGTTCCCCTGGGAGGGTCACTTCTGCAGGCCTGGCCTCGGGTTTGGAAGCATATGTAAGAACAGACCTTCCCTATTTTATTGAAGACGTCGAGAACTAGTTCAGCTCCAGCAGAAAGGCATGCTGTGATCTGGTCACACTGTCTGAAATGTGTGGGGGACGAGAGACACCAAATGGACATCAAATCTTGAGCATTCCTGGACGAGTGACTAATAGGGACTAAGTATTAGCTAATGAGGATTAAATGAGATAATGCCTGCAAGAACATTTGCCACAGCCCGGCACATGGAGGGATATGATGAGTGTGCATCCTTTCTGGGAATTTCTGTTCAAAGATCACTGAACAGGGGTACACTCCCGTCTGGCTTTCTTGGGCACCTTTGCAATCTGCCTGGATCGAGGCTGCTGCTTCTCCTCACTAGTTTCACGTGCAAACTGCAGGGGAGGATCAGGGGTGATAGATACAAGAGAGAGGGGCTGAGGCAGGCAGCTGAGAAGCTGGCAATGGGACTTTAATGGTCTGTAATTGCTTTTCCAATTGGCCTCCAGGTTGGAATAATCTCATTATGGGAGCTACTGAACCTTGTGGCTCGGCCTGAGAAAACGATGGCACGTGAGTCTATCCCCTTTCATAAAGGCCGGTGCAATTCACACACCTTCTCCTATGAAGTTCTTGTGAAGGGACTCTCTTGGTGTAGGAGTCACTGGCTTTGCAAAATCAATCAAGAAAGGCAACTCATTTTGTATCTTTAGTTGCTGTGCTGGTGTGTGTGTGTGTGTTTGTGTGTGTGTAGGTGGTTTGTTTTAGAAATTGTCCTTCCGAGATGGGACCGTTGCTTAAGGGAGCACATGTTAACACTTCACCACACACCCTCATAATCTTTTCATATGGAGGCTCCATCTCTCTCCCTTTCTGTTATATGCTATTGTAGCAGCACCTCCTGTCTTGAAAGAAAAGATCCCAGGACTTAGCCACTTCCTCACTTCCATAAAACTTAGACAACCCCCTTTGCTTCTGTGTGACTGTGTCCCTTCATCTGTCCCGTGGAGTGGAGTAGCACTTGGTCTGATGGGGCTGTCGTAGGATCAAGTGAGCTCTGAAGACATCGTTAAAGAGAAGGGAGATGAGAGGACCTCCCAGGTGGCGCAGTGGGTTAAGCAACGCACTATGAAGCAAACTGCAGCCACTGCAGCACGAGTTCGATGGCAGGGAGGGGACCCACATGGCGCAGTAGATCTCTCTTGCCTCGCCCATTGTTCCCCTCAGCAGTGTGTTTCAGTCTATCTGCCTGTTCACTACGTCTCTGGTGAATCCTCTCACCCGCTCACATCTCTGGCCTGTACCCCAGTTATTGTATGCATACATAAATAAATCTTTAAAAAAGAGAGAGAGAAGGGAGATGAGTAACTCTCAAGTAGTGTCCAGAGCAGTGGCTCCCAAACAGAATTTCATATTAGAACCTTCAAAAGCTACTAATGTCTGGTACACACTCCCAGACATCCTGATGTAACTGGTATGGGGTATGACCTGGACATCAATGTTTTTTTTTAAAGCTCCCTAAGCGATTCTAAAATGCAGCAAACACAAAGACATACTGAGACTTTATCTTACCCTCCTTACAACAACCTCCTCCAAATTCCCTGAAATGTCAAGATATTCCCCTGCCAGAAACATCCTAAGACTCTGGCCTGCTTCCAAGAACTTTCTCAATCCTTTGCCCCATAAATGCCCCCTAATGAACCATGAATGAGCTTAAAAAATATCTGACAGCCCAGGTTGTACAAGTGATTTTTTTTTCCCAAATGCATGGATTTAGTTCATCTATGAAAATGAAGAAACTGTAAGTTAATGTCTATGCTGGAGGAAGATAAATTGAAAGTCCTTCCCTACTCAGTTCTTCCTTCCCCCAACCCACCAGGGAGCGTGAGATCCGCAGAAGGGGCTCAGTTCCTAAGTGGATGATGGGCAGTGTTCTGTGATCTATTAGTAATGTCTGCATGTGTGCAGGATGGAGAGAGAGGAAACCCGCATCAGCTCCTCAGCATTCAAGCCGCAATGAAGTCTTTGACCAGCTAGCTATGGCGTGGCAGCTGCCATTTCTCCCCGTAATGGGCTTGACACAGTCCAGTTGGGCTAGTCCCCTGCTGTGTGACATACACTTCTGAGGAACAACAGTGCTTAGTATTAGGTGTATTCATTCATGTCAAGTTACGAGATCTGTGTGCAAAAGGGTCAATAGGGAAGGGAAGGAAACTTGTGCTCATCTCTTGTCATCCACAAGCCCTCTAATCCTTTTGTCCTTCTGTCAAAGTTTGTTTTTTTCTAGCAAAGGTGTAGTCAGACAGCCCGCCTTAGAGCAAGTTGGAGATGTTAACTCCCAGAGGGGTGTGCTGGAGACAGCTGGGAGGGCACTTTTCTTTCCCTGTGAAACCACGCTGCAGGGGGTACCCCCAAGAGCAGGCATGTGCCATAGCAGCGTCACCTCCAGAGTGCGCTGTGCCTCCCAGTTTATCAGCTCTAAAGGCATGTTACGCCCTGGGGCCGGGCATCCAGGCGGCTGGAACACTGGTTTGGAATCAAGCACCCGGTGGTCTGCAGGTATTCAGGACTGGCCTGAGGGGCAGGGCTATGTCTGAGGCAGAGTCAGTGTAAGGGGGCTGTGAACAAGGCTTCGACTTATCCACAGAGTTGCTCTGAGACAGTCTCTGATTGAGACAGTCTCTGTCCCAGGTCTGATTGAAAGGGAGGAGACGCAAGTCCTTGGCTCCTGGCAGCCAGCCTCTGGGTCCTGGGGTGTGAGAGGGGGTGTGCCACCCCCCTTGACAGGGTAGAGGAGGGTGGCCAATGTGTCAGGCATGACAGGCACAGAAAAAATATAAATGAATGTATTGAAAAATTAAAATAGTAAAAGACTGATTCAGGGTCAGAGCAGGCCTGGGCCAGGCAGGTGGGAAGGAGAAGAGTAAGGTTAAGTGGTCTTAGCCTAACCAGGGGAGTACCAGTCTTTTATCAGCAAGCATTGTGCGAGACTCCTTCTACCTGCCATGTCTTTAGTGGCCCCTCTTCAAGGGAGGAAGCCGAGGCCCAGAGCAGTTCATGAAGGCTTCATCACCACGTAGTAGGCTCTGGGCCCACAGCAGTCACGCTGCATTGCTCACAGCACCTGCATCCACTCTGCCTGCCTTTGCCCCAGTTGCTTTCTCCTCTGGATTCTCCTCTCCCCAACACCTACCTCTCCACCAAACTGGAAACTCAGGTTGATATTTTCAATAGACATCTCAGAGTGACTTACTCCAGAAGGAATTTCCAAGGCTTTTCCCATTCATTCATTCATTTGATTGTCCATTCAGCATCCTTTTACTTAACGCCTAGCATGGGCCAGATGCACCACTAAGCACAGACACACAGCAGGGAGCTGAGGACAAATAGACCCAGCCCCCCTAGAACCCAGAGTGTATCGAGAAGACAGCTATCACGCCAGGAGCCAGGCACAGCATCATATAATGCTGACTTCGAGTGAATGATTTAAAGACAGAATGCAGAGTACTACAAGTATATGAAAGGGAGACTTAATTGGGCTGTATCAAGGAAGGCTTCTCTGAGGAAGCAACTTTCAAGTTCAAGCTGAAGGATGAGTGATGCTGTGACAGTGGCATCAACTGATATCAAGTGTTTCCTCTGTGTCTAGCTCTTTCCAAGTGCTTTGTATATATTAGCTCATTTCATCTCCACAGCAATCCTATGAGGTGGGCACTAATACTGTACCCATTTTATTTTAATTCTAATTCTTTTCTTTAAAGATTTTATTTATGCATACAAGATTGGGGTACAGGCCAGAGTCACGGGAGGTAAGAAGATTTACCAGAATGGGGAGCAGAACCGGCAGATGGAGGGGAGCAATGGGTGAGGCAGGAGAGGTCCACTGCACCATGTGGGTCCCCTCCCTGACCAGGGATTGAACTTGTGCTGCGGTGGGTGCAGAAGCCCTACAGTGTGGCACTCAACCTATTGCACCACCAGGGAGGCCCTATTGCTGTACCCATTTTATAGAAGAGGAAAATGAGGCACTGAGCGGTGAACTAACCTGTCCTCAGCTCCTCCACAAATAATAAGTGAGGGAGTCAGTATTTGATACAACCATCTGATTCCAGGTTCCTTGCACTTATGGAGAGAAGGAGAAAGAACATACACGAAGGCTCTAGAAAGAGCATAACGAACAGTAGAGAACAAAGATGAGGCTAGTACCGCTGAATCTGTGGGTCTTAGATTTTGTCCTATGTGTAGTAGCCACCCACCCATTGAAGGGCTCTGAGTGAGGGAACCACATGGCTAGAGTTGCAAGTATGTGGTTGCTTTGAGGATGAGTGGGAGGGATCCAGTTCGGCAGAAGTAGGACGCTAGTTATTTTCAGTCGTGTAGGTAAAGGAAAGAGACAACGAGAGAGAAAAGTGAGGGAGAAGGAGAAAAAGAGGTGGGGAAATAGAGACTTCCCCTCCCCCTGGTCTTGAGTTATAACTGATTAAGTCCTCATGTCTCTGGCAGAGCAGAGTGCCAGGAGAGTGGCAATTTTGTGCTGTTCTATATCAATCGCCCCTAGCATGGGGCCCGCCACAAAACATGTACCCAATCAATATTTGTTGGCTGCTTGAGTGAATATGAACGGGACACCTGATGAGGCAGGCTACTACCTCCAGCTCCACAGAACCCACTCTTAGATCCTGCCTCCTGCTCAGTACCCAGAAGCTCCCTCAAACAGCACACCAAACCCGCGTCTACGCCCCACCCAGACAACCACTGTGTAGTCACATCAGTGAAAAGTACCCTCAAGCTGGGCGCCGGCTCCCTGTCGGGAAATGACTGGCTGATTGAGCATCTCCCCATTTTCCCACAGTGTAGGGGAGACGCTGTCTGGGCTGCCTCTGTTGGCAGCAGTCCCTCACGCCTGCAAGCTAATGGCAAAGCAGATGTGTGGGCAAGGCGGCCAGCGTTGCCTCTCAGGTGGAGAGGGCCGTCTTGTCAGTAAATCAGATCAGTCCCAGATTTGGGATGCAGAATCTATCACAGCGGTGACAGCACACGCACACGAGCCTGGCATCTCGGTGTTCTGCTGATGCAGTCGCTGTTGTTGAAACACACCACTTCTTGAGCACAACTTTGTGCAGCAAGCATCCAGCTAGAACCAGCTCAGATGCCAGATCTCTGACAGCCAGAGAACCGGTGGGGCTGGTGTTGGCAAAAGAGAGACCACCCGTTTGGCAGGAGACCCCAATCGAGATGCAAGGAAACCGCAAAGCCAGCCTTCAATGCAGAGGTTCTCAAGTTGGCTGGGGGAGCAGTCCTTGTTCTGGAAGCCCATGTTTGACACCAGATTTAGGAACTGACAGATCTGCATGGCAGAGAAACTCATCACACAACCCTTTAAGGAGCAGACTTAGCACGTTACAGTAGGATTCTTTGGTCAAAAATCCATACAATTATGGGGAATCTACTAATGGTATCAAACAGGAGGTGACAAGCCATAGCCCAACCCTCCAGCTGTCTGTTTGCACGTGTCCTATGAACAAAGGACTGTCTTCTGCATTTCTAAAGCGTCAAAAACAAACCAAAAGAAGGATAATATTTTGTGGCATGGGAAAATTATATCAAATTCGAATTTTCTTTTAAGTTTAGTATTCGTAAAAAGGCCTTTGCTGAAACATGGAAACACTCACTTGACGGAGTGGCCGTGGCTGCTTCGTGCCACAAAGGCAGAGTTGGGTGGTTGAGTAAAGACAGAGAACAAATGACCTGCAGAGTCCTGAGCACTTACTGTCTGGCCTTTCACAGAAAAAGCTTGCCACCCCTTGGTTGGCCTGATGAATTCTTGTACCCATGAACATGGGTGTTCCTGTGTCCCGGGGCCTGTCCCTGAGAGCCACCCATGTGGGAGTGAGCTGATAAGGACTGATTGTCTGCAGGAGAGTGCAGCCCTATGGAGTAGCAGGTTTAGATGAAGACTCATGTCTGTATGTGTTTCTTTTTTTTTTTTTTAAAGATTTATTTATTTATGCATACAAGCACTGGGGTACAGGCCAGAGGTGTGGGGGTGGTGAGAGAATCCACCAGACAGAGCAGGATGCAGAACAGGCAGATGGACTGAAACACACTGCTGAGGGAAGCAGCGGACGAGGCAGGAGAGGTCTGCCGCACCATGTGGGTCCCCTCCCTGGCCGGCAGCAGGGATCGAACTCGTGCTGCAGTAGCTGCTGTTTGCTTCATAGTGCATTGCTTAACCCACTGCACCACCAGGGAGACTCTGTATGTGTTTCTGTTGACGTATGTGTGTGTGTGTGTGTGTGTGTAACATAGAGCAGGGAATTTGGGCAATATTTTTTGCCAAGTGTGTTCTGGGTACCACTAGCTCCAAATGTGACATAGAAATGAATTTTGTGGTAATGTTACAGGACAGCGAGAAGGGCACCCCAGAACCCCCAAACCTGCCCACTCTAAGTAGTTTCTGCCATCTGCCACATCAAGACAAAACATATAAGACCTTGACGGAAACGAACTTTAATACAATTAGGGAACAATACAGAAAAGACAAGGAATAGAGGTACTAAATCAAGCACCCAAAGTTACCCATCCCCTCGTGGGTACAAGTCCAGCCAAATAGGATTGGCCCAAAGCAAGGCCTAAGCACCTTTTGGTGGAGACCCATAGAAAAGGGTCAGACAAGCCTGGGAGGAAAAGAGCAAAATCACAATCAAGATAAAGATTGCCTTTCTTAACCTCCCCCGGGTCTCTCACCCGCATCTGTTCCAACCAGTACAAGACCAAGAAGCAAGGGCAGTCTCTTCACATGTCCCTCTGCTCCACGTGCCTCCTCCAGGTCTCCTTGCTGCTCTCCATCCTGCTTCCTTCCTTCTCCAGTCTCCTCTCTAGCTTCTTCTTCTCCCTGCTTATCTCCACCCTACTTTGTGTGGGGCAGGGATCCTGGAACGCCCCCTTTTCCTGGGACAACCTTGTTACAGTAACAAGGACAGGAAACCTGGATGGGCAAAGTAAGGCAGGTTTCTTCCCCACAGACTCATGTCCATCATGACTTTCTAAAAGGGGAAAGTCGGAAGCAGCATTTGCCAGCCCGCTGGGTTGCAGAGAATATTTAATGATCCAATGATGCTCAGTGGCACCTCTGTGCCGTATCCACCATTGGACCTCTGCTGCTGGACCCTCTACTGACCATAAGAGAATGGGCAGATCTTTGCAAGGGGAATTCCAGGTAAGTCAAATGTGATCAGGCGTTTCCGCCCTCCCATCATTGGTGATGATGGACACCTGCGGTCCTGCATGTGTGCCTGATGGTGGGCACCTTGAGTAGGGTGTGGGCATGCGCGGGTGGGCGTACCTGGGCTGAGACCTGGTGTATATAAGGGTGGCCTCATGAGGAAGCCAGCAGGAAGAAAAAGGGGAGAGAGAGAACAAGAGAAGGGAGAGTAGAGGAGAGAGAAAAGGCAGAGAAGGCAGAGGACCAGAGACAGTGAGATTCATTGGGGACTAGGAGGCCTGCCAGCCTCCTGGCCCCCCAGCCTCCCTGCCTGCCGTGTACCTGGTTGCCTCTGATATAAAGAGCAATCAAATCCTAAAAAGCCACCGAGAGCTCCAGGACTCCTCCTTGAGTCGCCTGCTGGAATCATTGAGAACCTGCTCCGGGCCTTGCTGGCACCACACAGTGGTGTTGCTGTTCATTATATGCTAGGGCCCATCTCAGCTCCTCTGATCCCAAGGAGAGGTCGTCCTTTCCAGAGGCAGTGGGGCCTCTGGAGAGTGACTGACGTCAGGAGTGGCAGTGGTGTTACTGAGAAAATGTACCATTACTGTCTGTAGCGGCAGGAAGGAGGCGCCGAGCAAGTTCAGGATGGTTCTAGCAGACGGGGGTAAAGGAAGGAGTCTTGGAGCCCTCGGAGGCTTTTTAGGCTTTTATTATTACAGGTGGCCAGATACATGGCAGGCAGGGGTGCTGGGGTAGGGGGGCCGCTCCCAGCCCTCAGCGCATCTCACCCTCTCTGCTCTCTCGCTCTCTCTCTCTCTCGCTCATCTTGGTCAGTACTGTCGGTCCCGGTGTCCTCATGACGCGGTCCATTTAAGCCCGTGTCCAACTCAGGTGCGCCCGCTTGCACATGCTCACCTAGACATGCGCACAGCACCGCAGGTGTCCATCATTATATTAATGGCGGGAGGGCGGAAAAGCCTGAGACTTCTCAGACCCTACACTGTCTCATTACTCTCCAAAGGGCAACCAGTGAGACCATCCACCCAGGTCCCTTCTCTAAGAAGCAGGCTTTCATTCAGGGATCTGCACAGGACTCCAGGGGATTCAGAGGCAGACTGACCCACCATTGTCAGAGGTTTCCTGGACACAGTTGGTATTGCAAACCAGAAACAGAACAGCTGGGAGAGCAATTTAAAGGAGTTAGACAAAGCGGAAGAGTTAAAAAATAACAATAATAATAAGATGATCTTAACAAAGTTCAGAAGTGGCAGACCAGAGCAAGACTGTCAGGAAAAAAAATGTTGAGGGGTGCAACTTCTAGATGATTCTTGAGGTTCTAGATCATAGCTGCAAATGCTTTTTATGGAGTTTCTGGAGTCCTGACTCAAGATGAGAAGGGCTGTGTAGGGGCAGGAGGGCACGGAGCAGGTTCTCTATGATTCCAGCAGACAGGTAAAGGAGGAGTCCTGGAGCCCTCGGTGGCTTTTTCAGACTTTTATTGCTCTTTCTACATCAGAGGCGACCAAGTATACTGCTGGCAGGGAGGCCAGGGGGCCAGGAGGCTTGCAGGACTCCTAGCTCCCGGCAAATCTTGATTCTCTCTGGGCTCTCAGTTGCTGCTTCTGCTTTGCCACTGCTCCTGCTCATGGCATCCCCGTGATGATAGCCTTATATACCCAGTCCCTTTGTGCAGGTGCGCCCACCTATGCATGCCCACACCCTACTCCAGGTGCCTGCTGTTAGGCATGCGTGCAGGACCCCAGGTATCCATTAGTGACACTAATGGCGGGAGAGCAGAAAAACCTGATAAACTTCATTTAACCTTACAGGCTACCAAACTGACTTAGGCCAAGTGAATCAACTCAGGGTTGTTCCTAGGACCCCAAATGTAATCTAATGAATTAACAGCCTGAATTTAGTAAGGAGGTCAGAGGCAAATGTAAAACTCTATCTCAGAAGGAATGAGGGGGACGGGGGGAGTGGTGGTGCACTAAGTGAATGTTGTTGAACCTGTTGTCAGGTCTGACGGATGGATAACAGAGCCAGAATTGAAAGTCCCCAAATCCATGAGACTCGTAGAGGAGCAACAGATCCAAAGGTGAGATGCAAACCTAAGAATGGATTCAAACGTGCTTTCATAGTGCTCAGGGCTCCCCTCTTTGGGATACCAGCTCCCATGATGGCCAAATTTAAAGATACAGAGCTTGTATAACTCTAGATGGATGCACAGCCCTTAGAAACTTGCTTCTACCTATCAACCCCTCACCCATCAAACACTGGCCGGTGGAGAACTGACCTTAATCTTCAGACTTCTAAACAGCATTTCTCCTTTCCTGGCTTCCCCTTCCCGACCTCGTGCATCCACCCCTTTATGGGTGCCCTGTGTGCTTACTCTGTGCAAGGCAGCATGCCAAGCGTGTGAAGGTGTCTCGGTGGGTCCCTACCACACATAAACCAGCTGTCTCCAATCCCAGACCCAGAGACTTGCTCTGGGAGGGGGCTGGGCTGCAGGCACAGACCTAAATATCTGCCTCATCTCAACAACCTTCCCCCAAGGGTTTCCCTGTGTGTTTACAATGGTGCAATTAAATGTCTGGATAAATAACAGTTATTAAATGGGTAAATATATTCCTAACGCTAAGCGGTGCCGAAGCCTCCTGATACATTTGCTGGACTCATTTGTTTATTTAGATCTTAGGGGAAACTGGGACATGAGGTACTAACAGGCGACTTCTGACACATCATTCCCATGGTTTAAATAGGGAAAGGTCTGACTTAGAGGGGAGAGGACAGGGAGGGAGGCAACTGTGGTATTTTTAGATATTTTCCTACCAAAAGTCGCCTGCATGCAAATACTAGGATCTCTTTCAATGCTTCTCTTTGGGCTATTAAACCTGTGGAAATCACACAATTGAGCTACCTTTCCACCTCACCCTGGCAATCTTCAAATAAAAGGCTCCTGGGCTGTAGTTTAATCTGAATAGATGGTTTGCCAAATAAAAAAATGTCAGTTATGATAATTAGGAGAATGTACTTGTGGCGTTTCCAAGCCTTTATCTTGCTTACTGCTGGTGAATCGAAGAACACATTTATCTTGTGGGGCTTGTCTGAATAGAAAGCAGGAGAGGGAAATATGGGTTTTGTGGGTGAAATGAATTTTCTGTCAGTGAAAACAGATTTCTGTTCTTGTGATAAATATGAAGCCAAAACCTTAAAAAAAAATATCCGCCTGGCCAGAGCTTTCATTTCCTTATTTCAATTATTTCATCTTCAAAGAATAAACATTAGGTATCTCCCCCATCAACCATTGTGAACCAGCATGCCCTCGGGTACGCACCCACTGCTCTCTGGCCATCATTCTCCTGCCAGTGCATCCTGATTTAGGATTCCAGGCTGTGGAAATCCACATTTATGCAAACCTCCCACCTTCCTCCTCCCACCACACATATATATATGAGGGAGGCTGCCTGGATTTTATTCTGCATGTAAAGTTGGGGTTGTGTTTATGTTTTGAATTTTAGCCGCACAGGCTTCCTTTTTTCACTCCTGATGATTTCACTTAAAAACAGTGGTCAACTGCAGGGAAGAGGGAGGGACTAGGATCAGGGGCAGGGAGAGCACAGGGGACTACAGTGATGGCGCACAGGTGAATTGGTGGTGGGAATTCTATGGGGACTACACCTAGAAAAGAAAGCAAACATTGTAAGAAAAAAAAAATTTAAAAAAAAAAGCAGGGCCTCCCTGGTGGCACAGTGGGTTCAGTGATGCACTGTGAAGCAAACCACCGCCACTGCAGCACGAGTTCGATCCCTGCTGCCATCTGGGAAGGAGATGCACATGGCACAGCAGACCTCTCCTACCTTGTCTGCTGCTCCCCTCAGCAGTGTATTTTAGTCCATCTGCCTGTTCTGCTCCCCACTTTGTCTCCAGTGAATCTTCTCACTGGCCCTGCACCTCTGGCCTGTACCCCAGTTCTCGTGATGCATAAATAAATAAATCTTTAAAAAAATATAAAATTCTTAACAAAAACAAAAAACAAAGAAGTAGTAACATGGGGAGTGCTTAGAAATTCCTCATGCAGCAACCAACCCATCCTCCAGAGTTCTACAGTTGACCAGCTGGAAAGACTCTAACCTTCATGCATGTTTTCTTCTCCAGCATTTCCTCATCGCTGAGGTTGGAGGACTGACTTAACGTACATGAGAGAGGGAGAGAGAGGTTTACCAGTTATCCGAAGGCAGTGCTTACATTCCAGACTTTCTGCTTTGGTTGCCTACTTCAGAATAAGGTGAAGGAAGAGGCCTGAAACTGCTAATGTGGCTTTGGTTAATTGCTGGAGTTTCTTCCAAGGGTTGGAATTTCATTATGGAATTGCTTGACCTTCCTTCACTTCCAGCCCTGAGAGGAGAGCAAGCACACAGATGGCAGCCGGGGTGGAGACGGTGGGGAGGGTCACAGGAGTGTGGAAGTGGAAGGTTGGGAACTCTATGTCCCTGGCCTCTTGGCCAATGGCAAATGAGAGCTAGGCTTTTATTTAATTTCAGGCAAAGATAAAAAGTGGGAAAAGACAAAAAGTTGGGAAAGAATTCAGGGAAAATGAGAGAATGGATACTTTATGCATTCTAGTTTCCAAGGCCTTGTTTCCAAGGCAATTCCTCAGGCAGGTGGATGCTTCGTCTACTTTCCATGCTGGTTGGGGTGGCAGCCATTTTGGAAGGTCAACCTCCTTCTCCAGTGTTCTCAGGCTTCACTGTCCATGTACTTTGTGCTTGTCTTTGTCCTTCTTAAAGGATGTAGAACTGGTTTGCCTAGGAAATCAAAACACCTGCCCTCCAGGTCTTTTCCAAAGAATAATCAGTTATCCAGTTTTCACCAAAGTTATTTTAAGAGATATTTTTGGAGTCCAGTTTGAATAATTTATGGTTCATACATCCTCTGGATCAGTTCTAGCCAATAGAACTTTCTGTGATGGTGGAGATGCACCATGTCTGTGTGGTCTAGTAGCTACTAGCCACAATGACCACTAGCCACTTGTGGCTGGCTCTCCAGCACTGCAAAAGGGAAACTAAGTTTAGATTTTACTTACTGTTAGCTACTTCAAATTTATTCATATATGACTAAGCTATCCTATTAGATGATGCAATCTGGAAAGTGGCAATAAAACTACTGTTCATTGAGTGTTTAGTATATGTACTGTGCTAAACATGTCTTATGTACCCTGTCCTACATCTACATACATGTAGATGAGTAAAGTGAGGTTTATATATAATATATATTATATGTATGTAAATAGGCCCGTATATAAAACATATAACATTATATATTATGCACAAGCCTCATTTTACTGAAGCAGACTCAAGTTTAATAATGGTAAGTAACCTGCCCATGGTCCCTCAGATAACAAATGGTAGAGCTGGGATTTGAACCCCTATCAACCTGACTTCCAACAAGACTGTGTTTCACCCCATGTGTTAGCTGAATTTTATGTGAACCAAGACAAAGCCCAAGAAAGCTCTTTGACCATACTTCATTGACAACAAAGATTTACTGGGTTTCACTTTATGTAATTTGTCATTAATTTATAAAACTTATGTCTTGAAATTTAGTGCTTTGTCAAACTGTACATAACATCTCAAATGCTAGTATAGTTGACCTTGAACAACACAGATTTGAATTGCATCAGTCCAAGTGTATGCAGATTTTCTTGTAACAGAAAATGTGAATTTATGGTATCAATGAATATAGTACAAGAAACAAATGGTATTTTCTTTTCCTTATTATTCAGTAACATTTTCTTCTCTCTAGCTTACTTTATTGGTAAGAATTCAGTACATAATACACAGAATGCACCAAATGTGTGTTAATCAGCTGTTTATGTTGGTGTTGGTAATATTTTCATCAACAGCCAGCTATTGGTCGTTAAGTTTTGGAGAACTCCAAAAAGTTATTTGTGGGTTTTTTAATATGTGGGAAGTCAGCACTCCAACTCCGGCCATTGTTCAAGAGACAACTGGAGATCCTCCTTTCCTTTTTCAATCTAAGAATTTGCTGTGCTGTCCTTGAACATCTTGCTCTTGATTTGCATTGAAGAAATGTCTTACAAAGTGGTTTTATAAGTCTTATATACAGTAAAGGATGTTTGTTAATGCTGCCACATGGCCATTATGAATCTCCTGAGGGAAACTGCTTTCAGACCTAACTGCTAAGAATAGCACTGAGTTAACTGAGGGAGATGGCTTGCCTTCTCTAGTGCTAATCATGCAAATGACTCCCTCATCCCTTTATGCTTTGGCCACCAGGAACCTCAGAACTTCAGTTCGATTTGTTATGTCTCTTTCATAATTGCTTAGGAAACTATAGTCCATAAGCCTATTTTAACTTTCTCCTTTGAGTAAATCTTTCACCTAGCCTGTATTTCCATTATCTTGATTCTTATATGATCAAATATTTTCATTAATCTATATCTACTTAAATCATTGGTGCAGGATGCTAAGTTAAAAAGTTCACAGCTGCTAACCTATACTGGGCAGAAAAACTCAAGATAGGATTCCCCTAACTGTCCTTCCCCCAAGGCCAACATTATTTACATAATGACCCATCCTTTCTAAACAGAGAAGGTTTAGGAAGAGAGAATATAAAGGATGAGTTTCATAGTAACCCTTTGGTTCCAGGACAAATGCTGTACAGATTCTATCTTTGGCTGGAAAGCACAGGAAATGGAGCTAAGCAGGCAGAGAGCATAAATAATGGTGTATAACCAGGCTCTTGGAATTGAAGACCATGTGCAACAGGCACCATTCTGTGACTCTCCATCATAAGCAGTCTCTGTCATGTTTTAATAGACTCAAGCACTTGATTAATCCAGCTAGAAGTTTCCTGATTCATCATCTGCACACAATGGTGGCATCAGCATTGGGTAATCATTAAAGGAGTAACAGAAGCAGAACAAGTCCATGATCCCAAAATCTATCAGGGAAGACAAGAAGAGAGCTGTTTAGCTTAGGGGGATGGGGACTAGTTTCAACCCAAAAAAGCAGAGCATATGAAAAATACAGAAAGGAAACACTTTTCTTTAATTATTTCACACATCGGTTATGATGGTGGGAGAATGAATATTTGAAAGGCAGAATGTGCAACAGATAGTGTCATAATATATAAATGGGTCAAACCATGAGGCGAACTGGGACTTCATTTTGCAATGAATTGCACTGAACTGAGTTGAACCACATTTAGTGAGTTTTTGAATACGTGCATTGTCCACGAAAGAATGTTAATTTAGGTAGCCAGACACAGTCCAAGAACAGAAAGAGCATCTCAGGAGAAATAAACCCAGCCTCCTAGTTCTTTCCTTTAGAAAGATCAGCAAGAGGCCTCCCTGGTGGTGCAGTGGGTTAGGCAATGCACTGTGAAGCAGACCGCAGCCACTGCAGCAAGAGTTCGATCCCTGCCCGCCGGCCAGGGAGGGGACCCACATGACTTAGCAGACCTCTCCTGCCTCACCAGCTGCTGCCTTCAGCAGTGTATTTCAGTCAGTCTGCCTGTTCTGCTCCCCACTCTGTCTGGTGAATCCTCTCACCTCCCGTGACTCTGACCTGTACCCCAGTGCTTGTATGCATAAATGAATAAATCTTAAAAAAAAAAAAAAAGAAATATCAGCAAGAGGTCGCTATGGGACACAGGGCAGCCCTGCTACTCAAAGTGTGGGCCAGCATCCACACCATCTCCTGAGAGCTTAGCTTTCCAGGAGTGTCTCTCCAGCCTCTCTTTCCCTCTCCCTTCAGAACCAGAATATGCATCTAACATTCCTTAGCAGATTAAATCTGGAGAGCCATTGCTCTCAAGCAGCTTACTTGGGACTGTGACATTAACTTAGGGTGGCCCAACCACCTCCCATACACTTATTTGTGAAACAATTACCAAGCATCTTCAGGGAGAAGGAATGTTCTGAGCATCACAGGGGATGCAACAGTAAATGTGCCTTTATCTCAGTCCTGAAGGAGTTTAAAGTCTATATGGGGTGAGTGAGTAGAAGGAGCAAAACATTATGTATTTGGAACTAATGCTAAAAAAAAAGTGTTTCAAAGTGACAATACAGGGGCCTCCCTGGTGGCGCAGTGGGTTAAGCAACACACTATGAAGCAAACCGCAGCCACTGCAGCACGAGTTCGATCCCTGCTGCCGGCCAGGGAGG
>JAGFMF010009984.1:0-32953 GCA_019455555.1 Galemys pyrenaicus
AAAAAAAAAAAAAAAAAAAAAAAAAAAGACCAAACACCCCAGAAAGTGAAGAATTCTCAAAATGAAATGCAGACTTTAGTAAGTCAAAGTGTCATAGAGATACAATTTCTCTTTTAGAAAAGGCTGATTCAAATGATAAAATTATAGGAAAAGGAAATAACTTTCTAATGCTCAAATATAGAACAGTTCGGCTAACTCATGGGTTTGAAATGGGTCATCTTTTAAAGTGGGTCACTTTGGTTAGAATCACTGTAACTTGGTGACTTTCAAACTGTAGCGTTCTTTCTGAAGAAACTAGCTGCACTAGAATCCATATAACAACATAAGGATGGGAGGGGGAAAACTTGCAAATTTTCAGAAGAAAACTGGCCTTTTTCAAAAAATAACAAAATATATCCTATTTTTTTCAAATTTCATACTTGTTCAACTGAACAGAGGTAAGCTTTGCATTTTATGTCACATTTTACCTTTTGAGGAATATTCCATAGCTGTTATTTTATTTCATTGTTACAATAATCTTATGAAGAGATGCATTGTTGTATCCTTGCTCTAGAAAGTGAGGGAGAGCAAATTATTACAAAAATTGTGCTATTTGACATAGAATCTCAGCCAGCAAAGATGTATCCAGGACAGTGTAAAACTAGAATATCTTTATTACAGTATGCATATGTATCTCTGTCTATCTATCTATCTACCTATCTATCTACCTACCAGCAGTATAAGAATCATCACATTTGAAGATAAGAAACCTAATCAGGTGAGGTGTAAACTTTGAAGAGACAAAACTGATTTTTTAGATTTTAATTCTGGGAATACAGAGGGTGACTTTGGTCTATAATTTATTTTTAAGAGTTCCATAGTCTTCTATAGTGAAGGCTTTAGCACTAGAATCAATTTTCTTCAGAAAGGAATAGCCCAAGCAGTTTATAGGCAACAAATTCTCAAAAGTCCAAGTTACAGTCTAAGAACCTCCTAAAAGTTCATCTTATCTTATTCCTTTCCTATAACTCTGTATACAACTTTGACAGTTGTACAGTGTTCTAAGCAAGTAAGTTAAAAGGCTGACTTAACCCAGGTTTGCTTCTCCATAATTGACAGGGCCTTATCCTTTGTCATCTTCACTGAAATGGACTTTTCTATGCTTGTGGGAACTGTAGTACTGTTCTCTCCTGTCCAGGATAATGGAGGACCATATTCAGCCACTTCTGTTCTCAGTACTCAACAGTATTTGGGATGTGTTAGTAGATCTTAGCAAACAGCTCAGTGTTTTAAAAAACTCATCTAATATTTGTTGAGATGAGGAATATTAACAGTATAGATCATCATTTTGAAAGGAAAATAAGCCCTATTGAATCAGCCATCTACTGAATAAATCATCATGGTAATGACGCGTGGACAATTTCTAGAGAAAGAGAACAAGTGCCTACTGAACAGCTAATCTGGACCATGCCTGTCACTCAGTCATCTCAAATGATCCTCAGAAAACATTGTGTGGTACATGATTTAGAGACAAGTCAAGCTCATGTGACCAACAGATAGAAGCTCAGGAAATACGTTTACTTTTGTTTGCGTTATATAACTCTGGTTCTTCCACTCTCCTGCCACTGTCAGGTTCAGATTCAAGATTTCATCAGAATATTTACTTACACGGATAAGAGATCTATATCAGAAACACCTCAGCATCCTGCTGAAGTTTTCCCAGCATCCTGCCTGTCATCTGTTACACAGTATGTAATAAGTTAATCATGGAATTCATTAAATGCAGTTGTTACTAACTTTCAGATTGCCCAGCAACCTTAGGGTAGCTGCATAATAAATAGTAATTAACTTAAATGTCTATCAACTGAGATGCAGAAGCATGCTATATAAACTTATTATGTTTTAGACCATTATTTGTTTTTTGTACTCTGTAAACCTTCAATCAAATCTTATTTCCAAAGATAATATGCAGAAGAGGATATATGAAGTACCACTGGACAAGAGACTTACATATTGAGCTTACAAAACAGGTTTATACCTGTTTATCTTGTCACCCTGTTTCTAAATTCTATTTTTATAGCTATCATAACTTGATCTCAATTGTGTATGACTCCTCTCCTTGAATTTTATCCAGTGCTTATTCATTGAATACTTGCCTGAAAGCGTCTCTTTTTCCTCTCTCATCTTCTCCTCACCTCTTTTTTTTTTAAGCTCCCTTCTATCACTTTGGATCTTGGTCTTAAATCCCCCTATCTCCTTTGTGAAGGAAAGATGCCATGAACTCAAAGGACAGAGACACACGACGTCACTTTCGTCCATTGTCTAGGGCTATTAGGATCAGAAAAAGGAAGGAAAATTGAGATGGAAGGGAAAGCGTATGTTACAAAAAAGTGGGAACAAGGGCTGACATATGCAGATGGTAGCAAACATAAATGACTCCAACTTCAGACAGTGGAGCAAATTTTTGGCCCTCTGGACTTGCTTTTCTGCCTCTCCCATTCTGATGGGGGATCTAGGGGAGCAGCCATGCTCTTGCCAGGGAGGAAGGACAGATGAGGAGTTCACCACTGGAGGTCTGGCACTGACCAGCTGCTTCTCACTTTTTTTTTTTTAAAGACTTATTTATTTATCCATACAAGAAGTGGGATACAGGCCAGAGGCATGGGGCGTGAGAGGATTCACCAGAGACATAGTGGGGAACAGAACAGGCAGATCAACTGAAATACACTGCTCAGGGGAACAGCTGGAGAGGGAGGAGAGGCCTGCTGTGCCCTGGTCGGGGATTGAACGTGCGCTGTAGTGGCTGTGGATGCTTCATAGTGTGGTACTTAACACCTTGCATCACCAGGGAGGCCCTGCTTCTCCCTTTCATGAGCTCCGAAATCTATGGTAGACATATGATTAAGTGATTAAACCCATGCCTTGGTTCTCCAGTTTCTAATGCAAAATAAAACTGAAATTTTCTCCCTTTTAGGTTGTTGTAAGACTTAAAGAATTACTGTCTACGTAAAACATTCAGAACTGATTCTGGTGCAGTGTAAACGCACCATGTAGTAGTGGTTGCTAGAGTGAACAAAAGGAAAAGTTCTTACACGGGCAAGAACAAAACAGAAGTTGGATTTAAAAGAGCAATCAGCCCTGTCAGCCCAAACAACAGTGGAGTGAATGCAGGGAACCAAGCCTGGAAAAGCAAGTGTTTGACGTCCCTGACCCCTATTTTATATTTTTCCTTCTTTGCATAATTAAAATGGCTACTGGGAATTTCTAGTAACTTGTAATATGACTCCTCTAAAATATAATAGTATTTGCAGTTCTAAGCCCCCAGCTTCCTTCTCATATGTCAGTCCTTATTTGCTTGTTTACTTGGTATTTTCCTGTCTTTATTTTTCTCATAACCAGCAACTGGAGAACTACACCCATGCTTAGCTTATAGAGAAAGATATAATGTAGTTTATATAGGTGTAGACTTTGTTACTGGACTCACACTGTAGGCTTGAAGTTTTCCCAATTTTTGTAACATCTCTGCCCACATCCGTGTTAGATGGGAATGTAAAGTCTTTGGACTAACACTGAGTCAAGAACTAACTCGATAAATAGACTCTTTGTGGAGAGGTAACAACTCCAAGTGGCTTCTACTCTTTGCCCACGACTTGAGCTAAAGTTTCTTAGCTAGTCACAGGCCCAAAACACAGCTAAACACAGCTGTGGAGTAGAGTTTTTTCATGTTTTACAGGTCTTGTATCACAAAAATAGCTCACGTTTTATTAAAGAATAAAATACCAACTAAGAGATTATTTAATTTTTCACAGTTAAGATATGATTTCAAAATTTATATTTCAGGTTCTTTCTTCTTTTTGAGCAAATAGGATAGGCAAAGACTCCTGTCCTGTCTTTCAGCACCAGTTACTACAACAATTTTTACTAAGAAAAATCTGTAAAATCAGATCATAGCCTTTTCAGTGAATTCAAAGCTTTATAGTATTTGAGGTGGGGGTCTGCCACTTTATTTTGTGATGTTCCTACTTTTCTCTTCTGACTACTTCTAGTAGGAAAGAGAGTATTTTAAGGATATCTGTCCCTCTTCACAATCCAGATAGAAGGAAACCAAGTTGTATCCAAATATTTGCATATTTTCCTCTAAGCAGTTCTTTGTCCTGTTCTCTATGGTCTTTCCTATCTCCTTTGCCCAGTAGCCTATAAAGTCCCAGTAGCCACCCTTCAGTTACAATACAATGATATTCACCCTCGATTTACAGATTAAATCACCAAATCAGAGTGCAGTGAGGATTGCCCAAAGCTATACAATAAATCTGGTCCCCAAAGGGGGTAGCTAGCCGTGGACTGTCACGCTGTTGATTGGTCACTGGTCACTGAACCACGCTGCAGCACACAAAGGGAGCTGCACCCACAGCATTCTGTTGGGACGGTTGCTGAGCTCGCATTCATTGTTGGAATCACTTTGTTTCCTGTTAGGCCCAGCATTTTTCTTCTGCAGGTCAGCAGGCCTGTGAGCTTCTCCTCAGTCCCTGCCTCTGTGCTTTGACTTTGGAAGCTGGGAGATGTGCTTTAGAGAAGGCTTAAGATGCTGTGTGAACCAGCAAAGTCAACATGATTGCATGTACATGGTCTTCATCAGCAAAGCCAGAGTTGGGGATGGCACTGGTTAGTTGTGACTATGAATTTATATCATGGAGGTGCTTTTGTTTCTGGTTGGGAATAACACTGACTGTTATTCATTTCAGAGAAATTTAGCAATACTTGTAAAGGAGAAATGGGGTACTATTAAAGAGCAGTTTCTCTTCCTAGATCTTCTCTCATCAGATTAGTGAGATCTGGTAATGTTTTATGTAAATCAGTCAAGCTGTGGAGACGGCAGAGATCTCATTTCAGAACTTCACATGCTTTGTTCAACCCAAATTAGTACTATGGGTGTTGGCTTCTTGACAGGTTCTTCATTACTTTTCATAAAATTGATATAGGAAAACAAGGTAACTATATACCTGGAAGGGGGTGTGGGGTGGAAATGAATGTTTTGGGGCTGTCTGGTAGGCTGTAGTAGCAGGTCTGTTACCTGATCAGTAACAGACCCATCATCCAAGAGTGACTAGGCCTCTGTGAGTCAAGGGCACACACAGTGAGTGAAGGAATTAGACTTGTGGACTGATTGTCTAGCAGGAAGCTCAGACTTATAAACAAGTGTGAACAGCTGCTAAGCAAGTTGGAATTGGAACATGCTAAACACAGCTGCACAGAACAGGAAGCTAGATTTGTCTGTGATTCCAAAAGTTACTCTCTTTTATATTTTCCCTAGTGTCTATAGGAGTAGAAATTCATTTTAATGGAGAATTTTCTTAGAATTCTTAAATGATGGTACTGTCTTTAAATCTGCCAATAAGAAATCTGCCCCCTTACACCATGTGTGAATGTAGAGGAAACAAGCAGATTCATGCTTTCACAGGTGGGCTGTGACTGAAATGAGCCAGTGAGCCAGCTAAGACTGTAGAATTGCGCTTCCCCTCCCCTACCATTCCCCTCATAACACTGATTCTGCATTTAGGCGAATGCACTTAGACGGATGCCACCATCAAAAACCACCATTTCCTGCTATCTTTCTCACCTTTCTAGGAAGAGCATTTGCCAGCCATGACAATAGGTCAAGTCCGGGGGATACTCATGATATTGATCTATTTCTGGGCAGTCTTTCCTGCCTTTTTTTTGATGGATTAAAACACAATAAAAATACATTTTTAAATAAAGCACACTTAAAAATGCATTTTATATCACAACCTTGAGAGCAAATAGCTATAAACCTCAAAATTTCACAGAAAAATACTTGCACACAATATTTTCAGTGTATTCTGGCATTCTCTGTCTGGTCTCTCTCAAAATTCTGGTTGTGGCTTCCTAAGTGGTGCAGGGTATAACATTTTACCTGTGCTTATTATCTCTGGATAAAGCCTTGATGGGACTTGGCTCTAATCTCCTATCTTCCTTGGGTTTTCCAAATGGTTATTATCCTAACCTGAAACAGTCTTAGGGGATAGCAAATACAGTTGGATACAAAAGGCCTGCAGTCGGGAAGGAGCTTCCAGAACCAAGGCTTTGTCTATACTGCAGGGCTGGAAGCATGTGTGTAACTAACTTTACATGGGGCAAAGAACAGGGAATTTGATGGTGAAGTCTTAGACACCAAAGCAGGGTGCCGTGATGTGGACTCTGCTGTCCACCTAGCCTGGCATGCTGGAGCCTGCCGTGTCCTTGCTAAGTCAATACTGAAAGCTCAGGAGACCACATGTCCACTCTGAGAGACTCTACTTCTCCACGCAGAAGAATGCGTCTTACTTGTGGCAAGCACTGGGGACAGAATCCTTGAGGAAAAGAGGCACTCTCTATTCGGACTCAAAATAAAGGGTGGACACAGGGCAGGTGTGGTGGACACAGGTGGCATGAGTCTCATCTGAGGTGGCATTACTGCCCATCCTGACCCCTGGTTCTTCCCAAATGATCGGCTGTTTGAGTGAAAGGTGGTCCCACTCCCAGCTTGGTTCTTTGCACCAACATTCAGACAACTGCCTAGCAGGGTAACATACTAACCAGGATGCGGAGGGCAGGATATTGACAACACGGTGCCTTGCATCAGGGAATGCAGTGTAACTTAAGGAGGCAGGTAAACAGAAAGTCTCAGTACTGGAAGATGGGTAGAAGAAGATGCTGTGTCAGTGTAGATAAGAGGCATCTTTGGGGGGGAGTTGGCCCAAAACAGGCTTGTAGAATTGAGGATTAGGAGGGCTTGCCAGAGCACAGGACCACTGGTGCAGAGGCTGGTGTGTATGAAATAGCAAGTGTGTCGAGCTTTCAGTCAATAATGTGGTGTTGCAAATTAGTGGAGAGATCAGAAAGAGCCAAAGAGTTCAGTGAGTCAATGAGTTTTACCCTGGCTAGGTCTGAGTTTTAGAAATTCAGACTTTTGAGTAAAAGATGGGTCAGATCATTTAGTCTGCTGCATGTTCTTGGAGAGAAGTGATGATGACAGGAGAGAAGAAAGATTTAGAAGAAGCAATTCATAGGGTTAACTAACCAGATATGGAAATGGAGGAAAAGGGGAATTTTCAGGTTCTGTCATAGTTGCATGAAGTGTACTCACACACAAAGAGAAAGTGGAAAGAGCAGGTTTTAGTGGAAAAGAGAGTAGAATGGATTAGAAATGGCAATTGAGTACCTTTGTGTGCCAGGTGATTACCTATTTCTGTCTATCCAAATATACCCATGTATATTCTGCATAAAGCCCAGTGGTGTCCTGATTTTTTCCCCCCAGATTTCTGGTTAAATGTATTAAATCAGTGCAATAAATAGTGAGTGGCTGAGCCAGCATTGGAGGTGAAATTGACTGACCACAACCAGCACTGGCTGGCTCTGTCCTATTTTTCCCCAGTTTTAAACATGGTAACTTTGAGGTGCCAGTTGAGTTTCCAAAGGAAAAATACAGAAAGAGGATTGAGTGTATAGATTTGGAACTCGCAAAGGTCATTTTGGGTAAAGAGAGTTTAGAATACGCACTTGAGAAGCATATTGCAATGCCTTCATTATGAACCTTGCTTAAAAAGAAAAAAATCTTACCCTTAGTCCTGCCTTGTCTTGGGAAAGTATAAGATTTTTACTGTTATGAACTTCTGTTCATTCAGTATTTTGCCTTGAACTATTTAGCTACTTTCACCCTGTGTTTCAAGTCAAGGTACTCATGGATTTATCTATCAGAGAAATTTGCCCTTTAAGAATCTAAGACGATATTCAATTGGGAGGGTTTTTTCCTTCTTTTTTTTTTTTAAGGTTGAGCAAAGGAAAATCTGTATGGTAAAGGGGGAGAGAGTATAGAGCTTTTTTCCTGTATTCCCCTAAAAAAAAAAAAAAAAAAAACCAGCTGTCTGCCTCTGCTACATGCTGGGCTTGTCACCCTTTGTCCAAATCAGTCAGCTCATCTGTAGTTTTTCAGCACTTAAGAGTAGTGTGTTTTGTTTCTTTATGGTAATTTAGTAACTCATTCACATGTCACCCTTTCTTCCTAGCAAAGCAGGTTGCAATTAATCTGCATCAAAAGAAGAATATGAAACAGCTACGTGAGACCAATCAGTGAAGTTAAGAATGCCTATGTGGAAAAATCTCAATGTACCAGTGTTCCCTTCAGCAAGCTCAGAAAAAATGGTATTACAAGAGAATGTCTTGTGCAATATAAGCTCCTTTTACAACGTGGATTAAGATGCACAGCTATTATATAAAATTCAAATCTCTATGGTATCAAAGAAGCAAGCGCCCCTTTAAAACTGGTCCTAAGTAACAACAGACCTGAATGGACGTCAGGATGTTTGTTAGTGGCAGAAGAGTCAAGAAGCAGTTTGTTCAGTTATTTGCCACTTGTTTTATACTGAGCCTCATGGTTTTTTTGGGATCTAACGATAATCACATTGTAAGCCATATGAAATCCTACTCATATAGATACCTCATAAATAGCTACGACTTTGTGAATGAATCGCTCTCTCTGAAGCACAGTTCAGCCGAGCCTACTCGCTACCAGTACTTGATTAACCATGAAGAGAAGTGTCAGAACCAAGATGTCCTCCTTCTGCTGTTTGTAAAGACGGCCCCTGAAAACCACAACCGCCGTGCAGCCATCAGAAAAACATGGGGCAATGAGAGGTATGTGCACTCTCAATTTAATGCCAACATCAAAACTCTGTTTGTCTTAGGAACACCTTCTGATCCACAGAAGAGAGAAGAACTGCAAAGAAAACTGGTCTGGGAAGATCAGATGTACAAGGATATAATTCAGCAAGACTTTGTTGATTCTTTCTACAATCTTACTCTTAAATTACTTCTGCAGTTCAGTTGGGCAAATAACTTCTGTCCACACACCAAATTCCTTATGACTGCTGATGACGACATATTTATCCACATGCCAAATCTTATCGAATATCTTCAAAGTTTAGAACAGATTGGTGTTCAAGATTTTTGGATCGGTCGTGTTCACCGCGGTGCCCCTCCTATCCGAGACAAAAGCAGCAAATACTACGTCCCCTATGAGATGTACCAGTGGCCGGCTTACCCCGACTACACAGCTGGAGCTGCCTACGTGATCTCCAGTGACGTGGCCTCCAAAGTGTACGAGGCCTCGCTGACACTTAACTCTAGTCTTTACATAGACGATGTGTTCATGGGCCTCTGTGCCAATAAAATGGGGGTAGTGCCACAAAACCATGTGTTTTTCTCTGGGGAAGGTAAAACTTTATATCATCCCTGCATCTACGAGAAGATGATGACATCTCATGGACACGTACAGGACCTTGAGAACCTTTGGAAGAATGCCACAGACCCTAAAGTGAAAACGATTTCAAAAGGTTTATTTGGTCAGATATACTGCAGGTTAACTAGAATAATTCTCCTTTGCAGATTCCATTATGTAGACACATACCCGTGCAGAGCTGCCTTTGTCTAGTAGGACTTAAATGTCGTATGTTTTCCCTGTACTGAGCCAGACTTGGATGAAAAAAACTTTCAATGTTTGTCTATACCCTCAGTGAAATGAATATGAAAAGCAAAGAAACACTTTGGAAGCCTAGTCTTTCAGAATGTTTCTTCAATTCTAGAAGCTCTTCGATATAACTTATCTACTCCATTGCCTAAATTCATTTCATGCAAGAATTTATATTTAGAAGGGATTTATGAAAATGAAACTGAAAGAAATTCAAGTTCTTGCTTAATGCCACACTTAAGACATAGAGAAGTTATTAAGGTGCCTTGGCGTTAGAATAACTGCTTTTGTAAAATACCAAGTAAAAAGAGTATGACATTTCCAAGAAAAAATATATTGTTAGACCAGGTACACAGGTTTATTTTTATTAAAAAGCACTTGATGGGATGGGAGCAGAGAAGGATTGAACTAAGAAAAAGTACATGAAGCTGGTAAAAATAAGTCTCTAGTTCTTCAGAGGAAAATGCATGCAACTACTTTGTAAATGGCCAGAATACTTACTGTCATGTACATGTAGCCATTTTAGCTAGTGTTGGCATCATTTAAAATATATTTATTTTTTATCAAAGTTTAATGTGAATTTTTAGAAGTCATTACCTTTGCCCTAACTAAACTTCTATGTTTGTTTTGTTTTTTAATTTTAGGAAAATATCCAAAATATGGGCAATTTGCTAAACATAGAGTCCTCTGTCAGGAGAGAGCATTGTTAATTCAAGTAAGCTGATTTTCGCTTAATGAGTTTTTCAACTGGTTTTTAAATATTCAGTGTTGGTCTAGTTTGAAGGTAGTTCTCTGAGTGTAGTTTACATGGAAAAATATAATAATGGAGAAGACTTCAAAAGCAAAGATAGGACACTGAAGGCCTCTTTTCTCTATCATTTATAAAATAAAATTCTTAATGCCTAAATTATTGTAATGATAACTAAAATTAGTCTTCCTTTCCCCAAACAGGTCTCATAAATCACAGTACTTTGTTCCATGTTCAGATTTTAAAACTGAGAGTATTAACCATCAATCAAGACTACAGTACTAAAAAACCTACTATTTAAATTAAAATAGTTATCAGAAGGTAAAGTTGAAGATTAAATATTTCAAATTTGAAAGTAGAATAAAAGTGATAGGCAAGTCATTTGAATGAAACTTAGAGCATTTGTAAAGTTGTACATTCCTTGTTGTCAAAGAGATTATTGAGATCTAACGGAGTTTTATTTGTTTTATAAAGCAATATAAAAAATGTGGCCACAATGCAAACAACCTCTCACTCCAGAAACACCTAGGTGCTGTCTGTTGTCAGGGAAATGATATTGAAAGCCCAAACAGTGACTTCAGCAAAAGCATTAGAACTGAATATAAAACCTTTGCAGAGGTTCCTGTTAGGGGAAACTAAAATATATCATTTCATAAGATGCCATCTGAAACATGCAAGACAACTGAAAAAGAATTCTTTGTAAACACCACTGGGTGATGATTATATGTACATATACTTATTTACAGGAAGCTTTTTCATGTTTACAGAAATCTTTTTGTGAATTTGTTTCTATTTTGATAATTGTTTACATTCATTGCTAGTCTTTTTAAATAATGTTGAAACTGTAATGTCCAATTGTAATTACTTCCTGGGTAGCTTCAAGATTTTTAGATCATTAAAATTTTCTCACCAATTTTAAAATCTGTAGAGAACAAGAACATGTTTTGACAAAGCAGGTTTATAATTAATTTTATTAGTTGATTCTTTAATAACCATTTGTCTTTTGGGCCATGATTCTATGCTTGTAATGGTTTCATCTAGCCACTGTTTGAAAACTTCAGTGTCTTTCTGGCTAAGAAAATGATCTTGTTTACAGCTTTACTTTGTGAAAATATTATTTATTTTGGAAAGAGCTTTTCTTTCCCACAGCTTTTCAACTGTGTTCCTTTTTTTTAAGAGTATAATAGAACAGATTTAGATATAAAGGAAATATGAAGGCATTTCCTTTTTTAATAAAAAAGGAGTTGCTAGATGTCTCCATCAGAGCTAAGGTACTCAGAAGAGTATTTGTAAATAAGAGTGTTCCAGCCTTTTAAAAAGGAAGGAAAAAAATTTTGGTGCTCTAGTGTCAGGCTGTCTTTAAAAACAACAGAGGGAAAATAAACTATCAGCCTGGGCAATCACTTGAGGAGAAGATGGTCATACAGTGTTATTGCTAAAAAGCTTTTTACCTCTGGATTGGTTTGCATTTTTTTCCATATTATTAATTTTATACCAAAATGTTAAATATTTATATTACTTGAATTCTGCTCTTGTATGGCAAAATAGTGAGTTTTTGAAAATAAATTTATGATTTCCAATAAACCACTTGAAAATTGTAAGCAAATGTATATTTTCACAAAAGTTTTTAAACTCTTGTGTGAACACTTGTTTCTACAATCAACTTGTTCTGTTTATTGTCAGAGAGGTACACACTACACGATCCTATTCTATTCCCAGTCCATAGACTTGCTGCTATGTCCAGAGTAAAGGATTTTTGTCTCTATATTGTGTGACCACCACAAATACCTCTTTTGTTTGTTAAATCACTTAAACTGGAATGTCTAAGTGGGAGAATTCTTCTCTGCTAATAGATTTTCACAAAGGGCTGAAATAAGAAACTAGTCATATAGCGCTTTAAGCCACCTTTTGAAATGTTTCTATTTATTTGATTTTATGAGTTGTTTGAAAGTAGATTAAAATTTAGCCCTAGTTTCTTAAAGTCAAGAATATCCTTAGGTCTGCTTTGGAGCATTTAGTATATTTGGTATATATATTTAGTATATCTATTTGGTGTTTTAGTATATTTACATATAGTTTGCTCTTACCTGCTTCCCACACTATTCCTGCTCAGTTCTTGGTATATGATATATATGGTGCGATTCGGTCTACATATTTTTAAAAATTTGGAAGCATCTGAATTATTTGACTGGAATAGAACTTTTTACTTGCACAAGGTATGGTTGGATGTTTGTTCGTTGGGACTGAAGTGATGATTACTTGGGAGGATTGGCTACTTGGATTTATATTTGGGACACACCATTGCTTCAGTGAGAATCTGACCAGAGAATTCTTGTTACAGGATTATTTGTTCTACTATTGTAATGAGAGGAATATGATTCTGTCTTCCTTGCAAGCACTGCATTCTACAGTGGGTCAAACCACAGTCACAGCATTCTTTACCATATTTTTATCCTCTAGGACTTAAAAGGTAGTTTACTGCCTCAGTCGAATCTCTTTTACTTGGTTTTCAACGTCTTATGTTTTCTTCTTTGCCTCCTTTATTTGCTATAGTATTCTTTTATCCACTGTCACTATTATCTATCACAATTGTCATTTATGACCATCCATACCTTGTGTAAGGTGGCTTCCCTTGCCAGAAGTATCCATTCTCCTGTACCTCCGAAATCTCGGAAATCCAGTCCTAACTTTATTCTTCCACTAGAATCTCCTCTTGTCCTCCCTGAAAAATACATACTTAAGCACTTACCATGTAAGTGCTACTAACTGTTATATGTGTTTGTTTCTAGCTAACATATAACTTTGGAAGGTGGGCACTGTGCATGGTCTATTGAATAGTACTTAAAATATATATTTTTTCAAAAAATCTTATTCTGATACATCATCCAAATATGAACTTATTCAGAACCCTTAATGAACACTATCTGGTCTAATGTTTTACCTATACTACTTACAACTTTATATTTATTAAACAAAATCTGAATGCTTAACACATGACAAGCACAGTGTACCTATCAACACTAGCCTCAATAAACTCAAATCTATAAATCAAGTAGAATAAGGAAATGTAGATTAGACCATTGCATAGACTATAGGAGATTTGTAACCTTAAGCTATGTCTTCAAAATTGGTGGTAGAACAAACACAGCTATCTTATAACTTCCATTTCATGTTTGATCCACTAGCAGATTTTGCCTTACCTCAAAGTCATTTTGTAAGACTCCTAAAGAAGGCTGTATCACTAGATGCTGTGAGGTTTCCCTTTGTATTTCTCATTAGAATTATAATTTAATGGCCTACTGTAAATAACACAATTCATCAACTTACCTACAGGATCTATTTAAGGACCTTAAAATTATAGAAGTAAAATTATAATGATGAGTGGTATATGAGTTGTAATAATCAGAAAATATACTGTTAGCAAACAATAGAACATATTGCCAAATGGTGCTTTTCAGAGAGCCCACTAAACACACATAAGCTGAAAAGGGCCATTTATAGTCACTCAAAGATTTTGGTCAGTAAGAGCCTAAATGTTTCTTTGAATACACCTTAAGTTGAAAAAAACTTACGATAGCCTAATTAAACTAATACTGGCTCTAATCAAGGGGTAAATTCCTAAAGATAGTTGTTCATTTACTGCAGGCGGAGAGATAATATGAGATTCATGAAGATAAGTGTAGTGCATGACTCTAATTCAAATGGTGTGGCTCTGTGAAGAGATCTAGAATAAAGGTAATGATAGGGATTCTGAAGATATAGAATTCTTCACATGCCTGTTAACACCATTCTATTGTGCAGATAATATTAAATTTGTTTAAATTGTGTCTTTAAAGGCTTTTAAGCAAGTAATTTAATCAATGTCAATATTAATTTACTATTTAACCACTAGTCCACTTTTTTTTAATCACTGAGTGTCCTTAGGAGTTTTGTCTGTCATTTTTTAGCTCTTGCATGTTGCTTTTATGAGATTCATAAGTTTTATTCCCTGGTACATAGAGAATAAATAGAATAAATACAACTGACCCTTGAACAACATGGGCTTGAACACCAATGGTCTGCTTACACATGGATTTTTTCTTTCCTAGGGTTCCACATTCATGGATTCAATTAACCTTAAGTTGGTTGGTTGAATCTGATGGTGCAGAGCCTGCAGGTATAGTGGGTGGCCTAAATGATATTGTGATTTCCCACTCTACGAGGATGGGTGTCTTTAAACCTAGTTGTTCAAGAACCAACTGTATATCTTTACTTACCCTTAGTAAATATGTGATTTTATTGGGAAGGATAAGTGATGAGATAGAGAGTGGAGGAGGCCCTCCCCTTCTCCTCCCACCCCTATGGGGTTAAATGAGCTCACAATGGGCTCTGCAGACTTACCTGCTGGGGGAAAGACTTCCAGGACTCTCAGAGTGTTCCTGTTCAGGGTTCTCCCCATCATCACTAGGATCAAGTATTTCTTCATTCTGAAGTGAAAGAAATTTTGCTTAGTTCACTTTACTATTTTCCTTTCCCCCAGTTTCTGGTTTTGTTCTGTTTGTGGCGTTTTAGATAAGCAGTATGTCCAATTTTTCATCTCTCTCTTGGGTTTTCCCCGACTATTCTAGTTCTGTTGTAGTTTGCCCTTTAGATTTCCTCTAAGAACATCAAACACTCATTCTTAAAAGCATATATCTTATCCTTAACAATGAAAGGCTATTCACACTGTATTCCTTTCCTTTCCCTTTTGATTCATAAATAAAGGCTGAGAATTTGAGCTATGTGAGATAGTAAGGAGAGCCTTTTGACTTAGTAACTTTATTTTTTCTTTTTTGGGTAAGAACCCACAGTCTGGAGGAATTCCCCAAGGTCAGAAAGAGCTAGAAGCAGAGATGAGCATAACCTAATGTACGCCTACACGGGCCCATAGTCACGTAGTTTCTGTCATAGGCCCTTGAGTTTACGTGAGTGATCACCTGTGCAGGCTGCCAGCCAGCTGGTGGTGGGAACTCCTGCTCCCTCACCTGTCAGCTTTGACACCTTGGGCAAATACGTGGAAACTCCCTGTCTAGATTTTCTCCTTAAAACTTGGACCACTGGGCGTTATCTACTACAGAGAACTGACTTTTTCAAAATAACACTAAGTATTTAAATGCCCAAAGTAAGCAAAATTCCTCAGTTTGCTTTTGAGAAAGTATCATCAGAAGGAGGAAGCAAATTTGCATAACACTGATAGCAATAAGAATTACTAGAAGTAATAACTAATGAAGAACTGGTAGATAATTAGCCAGCATTTGAGTTCTTTCTGCCTCTCAGGTTCTGTTGAATGAGTTATTTTATATAATCTCAAAACAGCATAAATTTGTAAAGGGCTCTCTTGCTAAAGTTAAATTTAATGATTCAACCTAAAGATTCCTTGTATGTTACTAGAGCTGGAAGATGAAGAATGAACTTGACTAGACAGAAGCAAATGGAATGTCTTGCAAAATAAGTGAAAGTAACAGGTTACACCTGTAGTTGTTGACAATCCAAGAAGAGAATCCTCTCCCTGGATTAACAAAGTCATCAAGCTACTAGAGGGGAGGGTAAGAGTGGGAGCAAAGTGGGCAAGGGGGTGCTCCGGGGGTGGGTGGGGTGTAGTGACATACATCTGAGGACATGTGAACCTATTCCCCTAAATCATGTGTCAATATTACCTCAATGAAAATAAATAAAATACAGAAGCAAAAATAAAGAAAAAAAAAGCAGTTAAGGGTTTTATTTAAATGCCAACTATAGAAACAGCAATTCAAAAATGTTTAATGGATAAAAGAATTGGACCTTTGATTTTTTCATGTTTTCCCAAATCTGGTATCATATTCAGAAAGTTTGCTAACAAAGGAGTATTAAGGATACTAATTCGGCAAATTCATTCTAAAATACAAGGGCAGTTTTGCACTTTAAGTTCATATTTCCTTTTAAAATAGGATTTCAATAAGAATCTAAATTTAGTTTCTTCTATTTCTCATATTTGACCAGAAACTAGTATATATTTTTCATGAGTTAAAATGAAGTAAATGCCATTCCCAGGACTGGAATAGAGGTAAATATCACTCCCGTGATTCTAAACACTCTAGTGACTTTCAGAGATTTTTCTTGACATTTTCCATATAAAGTTGAATTAGTTACTATTGCAGTTAATGTAACGTTGGATCCCTTTTTGATTCCTCATCTGTGACGTTACCATGCCTGTAACCCCCAGCCTTCTACCTCTGTGGCTCGCCAACATAATGCAGGATTTTCATCAAGACTAACCACTGTTATTAACACAAGTTCTTCTCACTGTAAAACTTGCTCTTGTTTAGAAAATGAACTGTGCTCTTTCCAATTCCGTTGCTCTATTGTTAGGGTGGTGGATTATAGAGTCTCTTATTTCATGACAAACTAGTGATGGAGAAACAACAATGACTCAAGGGGTAGATACGGTGATTGTCATCTCTTCCCCAAATGATGACACCCCTGTAATTTATAGATTTTGTCATGCAGTAAATGCCTTTGGGACTTGGGACTCTTACCCTTATCTTTCCCTAACCATTTCTCATTTCCACAAAACCTTAGGACCTTGGTATAGAAATGCCTTGGTATAGACTTGGTTATGTCAATCCATGTTCTCATTTCTTAAATCAGACCGTTGGTGCCTGGATAGAGGGAGACTATTCTGTCAATGAAGTTGGATGGAATCCAACATAAGAACCACTGAGAAAGTCACGGGCAGGATGTATAGCAGATCCAGGGACTGCTTTCATAAGAGCCTACAGTGAAATTCCAAGGGATATATGTACTTCTGTGTTCACTGAAGCACTAGTTACAAGTTATGGAAACAATGGACAGAGGAGTGGCCTAGAAAATTTTGGTATATACACATGACGTAATACTATCTAGTTATATATGTAAAAAAAAGATGAACTCTTGTCATTTTTGAAAACATGGATGGAACTGGAGGGGATAATGCTAAGTGAAATAAGTCAAAGGAGAAAGATAAATACTGGATAGTTTCATTGAAATGTAGGACAAAGAGAAACACAAAGGGTCAGACAAAATCCAACCAATAACAAACCCTAAAGATCTGACTGTAGAATTGAGGCTACAAGTGGGGAGGAGGGAGTCAGAGGAGAGGGGTACAGTGGACTAAGGTAGAGGTCTGGCTTGATGACATGCATGTGGAGGGGTGTGATCCCATCCATTTGAATCACATACAGTGTTGTAAAACAATGTTACCTCGATTAAAAAAAAACCTGCAGTGAGATTGTTAACTATACAGTTTACCAATGTTTTGCTAAGATTTAGGCTGATTAGTTATATGCTAGTACAGTAGCTTTCAAGTCTGACCACAGTCCTCAAGAATGACACATCATTACCCACACTCTGTAGTTTATATTAAGAAATGTATATTTGGTTATCATCCCTATTTCTAACTCAGCACAGCTGACAATGTGGACTTGCAATTGGCCCATGATGATTGTGTGTAGGGGGACAACCTTGTAGTGATGAAGGGACTGTGTGACTTATCCCAATCTGAAACTCATTCAGATTTTCTCTGTACTCCAAAACAGCTGCATTGAGAGAAGGATCCCACAAAGGAGGGGCAGGACCAGGAGAAGGAGGTTTGCAAACATTTTATGGACTGAAGTCCCTGGAAAGGGACAGGCAGTCTCCAGGAGACAGGAGTGAGTGGTCCTAGGGTTTTGTGGAAATGAGAAATGACTAGAGAAAGATAAGGGTAAGAGTCCCAAATGCAAACGTGGCCTATTTCAAGTTTCCCAGGGTCTCTTTTATCCCAGATCTTGAATTTCCTAGATAGTATTGCTAGTCACTAGCTCAATATTCTACTATTTAAGTTGATATTTACAGGTTGGACTGATATAATAAACATTTTATTCCTGGGAAAAATGTTTTCAAAAGCTACAAACATTGCATCGTTGTCTGAAGTTTTATTTAAAAATATCAGAAAATGGGGAACATATCATTTGATATCGTTCTCCCATTCCCAAACCAAGAAATTGTGAAGGAAGTAAGATCACTGAGGACACTGAAAAGCATCCATTCTGAATTTTCTTAGGCTGCTTGATTTCATGTGACTTTAACCTCGGTGCATAAATGGCAATGTAGTTTAATTTTTGTATGTCTATGAATCTTAACTCCTTTGCAAAATGCTTTATTAACTTTGCAAGGTGCTTTATTAGACCAATCTTTGTCTCCTAAGCTAATTCACAAATAATTTCCACAGAATAACTCTCATTGGTGTGGGGAGAGCTATAGTCTCTGCAGCCAAGTTAGCCCAGTTAACAAAAGAGAAGGTGTGGCTGTTGCTATGAGGCTCCACAAATGATAAACTCAGCCTTCCTAAACCTCTCTTTTTACTGTTCTCATGCGTGCACTGTATCAACAAATTCATCCAGTGAGGAATCCAAATGGTATTATTCTCAGTGGTATCTTCAATAACTTTCTTTTCTTCACAATTTAATTTTCTCCCCTTCTCTACCTTAATCTTTATTCATCAAACTTTCTCTTTATAGTCTAGTGTGTTCCAGGTACTAGAAGAATATATGGATTAATGGATAGGAGCTCAGTCTACCTCCCTTTTTTCTATTACCATTAGACTCATAACACTGAAGTCTAATCTAGACTGTGACAACTACTAGCTGCTAATGAGTTTGCCTGCCTTCATCTAATCTATAGGTTGTTGTGCCTTTAGGGTACCAGGGCTATATTCTAGTACATAGGTGCCCGCCCCATCAGCAACAGTCAACCAAAGCCTTCAGCAACTTGTCTTTGGTCTACCTTCCTAGATTTCGAGAATCATTTCCAGAATAGCCTCTGCCTTCAGATTTCTGAGAACATTTATCCTTTCCCGTGACAGAATGTCCTTCTCTGTCATAACTACCTTTCAAAGTTGTATTTACTCTTTAAGTATGAATGTCACTACCTTTGAAAAGTGTCTCCAAGATCCTTGTTAGAAACTACTCCCTCTGCCCTCTAATACTTTATATTCCTTTTACCACAGGAATTTATATTAAAGCCACAACTTGGAGATCTGTTCCAGACTACAATAACGTGAATATTGCAATAAAGCAAGTCACATGATATTTTTTGTTTCCCGGTGCATATGAAGTAATGTTTACACTATGCTATAGTCTATCAAGTGTGAAATTGCATTATGTCTAAAAAATATAAATATTTTAATGAAAAAATGCTTTATTACTAAAAAATATTAACCATCACCTGATTCTTCAAGTTATAATCTTTATACTGGTGGAGGGTCTTGCCTCAGTTTTGACTGCTATTGACTGATTTGCCACATTGATTGACTAATAAAAGATTTCTCTGTAATATGTGGTGCAGTCTGATAGAACTTTACCCACAGTAGCATTCTTTTAGCATTCGAGTTAATCCTCTTAAACCCTAGCGATGCTTTCTTGAATGAATAATATTATAAATCCTTTGTTGTGGTTTCAACAATATTCCCAGCATCTTTACCAGGACTAGTTTTCATCTCAAGAAACCACTTTCTTTGCTCATCCATAAGGACAACTGCTCATCCTTCAAGTCGATCATAAGGTTGCAGTAATTCAGTCACACTTTCAGTCTGCACTTTGGATTCTCATTCTCTTGCTATTTCTACCACATCTGTGTTACTTTCTCCACTGAAGTCTTGAAAACCTCCATCATCTCTGAGAATTGGTATCAGCTTCTTCCAAACTGCTGATAATGTTGGTATTTTGACCTCTTTCCATGATTCACAAATGTTCCTAATGGCAGTTAGAGTGGTAAATCCTTTCCAGAAGGTTTCTCTGACTTCACCCAAATCCATCAGAGGAATCACCATCTGAAACAGCTACAGCCTTATGAAATGTGTTTCTTGAATAATAAGACTTAAAAGTCAGAATGACTCCTTGATCCAAGGGCTACAGAAGAGATGTGTTAGCAGGCATGAAAACAATATTGCCCTCCTTGTACATCTCCAACAGAAGAGTGTTGTTAATGAGCTGTTATAGTTTGAAAGGAATCTTTTTTCTGAGCAGTAGGTCTCAATAGTGGGTTTAAAATATCTGGTAAGTCATGTTGCAAACAGATGTGCAGCCATCTAGGCTTTGTTGTTTCATATACAGAACACAGGCAGAGTAGATTTAGCATCATTCTTAAAGGTTCTAGAATTTTGGAGTGGTAAACGAATACTGGCTTCAACTTAAAGTCACCAGCTGCACTAACCCCTAACAAGAGATTCAGCCTGCCATTTGAAGCTTTGAAATCACACCTTAACTTCTCATTAGTTATAAAAGTCCTAGATAGTGTCACCTTCCAATAAAAAGCTGTTTTGTCTACTTTGGAATCTGCTACTTAGTGTAGCCACTTCCATCAATGATCTTAGCTAGATCTTCTGGATGAGTTGCTGTAGCATCTACATCAGCACTCTCTGCCTAACTGTGCACTTTTTTTTAAGACTTATTGTTTAAATTTATTTATTTATTTTAAAGATTTATTTATTTATGCATACAAGCACTGGGGTACAGGCCAGAGTCACAGGAGGTGAGAGGATCCACCAGAGACAGAGCAGGGAGCAAAACAGGCAGATCAACTGAAATACACTGCTGAGGGGAGTAGTGTGCGAGGCAGGAGAGGTCTGCTGTACCATGTGGATCCCCTCCCTGGCCGGGGATCGAACTCCTGCTGCAGTGATTGCGGAAAGCCCCACAGTTGGGCACTGAACCTCTTACACCACTAGGGAGGCCTGCACCATGCACTTTTATGAGAGAGCTGCTTTCTTTAAACCTCACCAACCGGGCAGAAAGAGCACAAGAGACTGAGGTGATGGTGCACTGGTGAAATGGTGGTGGGAAATCCATGGCGACCACATTGATGTGAAATATATATAAATAAAGAAAAGAGGGGCCTCCCTGGTGGCGCAGTGGGTTAAGCAACGCACTGTGAAGCAAACCTCAGCCACTGCAGCACAAGTTCGATCCCTGCTGCTGGCCAGGGAGGGGGCCCACATGGTGCAGCAGACCTCTCCTGTCTCACTCGCTGCTCCCCTCAGCAGTGTACTTCTGTTGATCTGCCTGTTCTGCTCCCCGCTCTGTCTCTGGTGACTCCTCTCACCCCCCACACCTCTGGCCTGTACCCCAGTGCTTGTATGCATAAATAAATAAATCTTTAAACATAAATAAATAAAAGATATATAATAAAATAAGTTTCACCAACCAATTCCTGTTAGCTTCCACTTACTTGGTTCCCTCACTTCTGTCAGCTTCATAGAAGGAAAAAGTTTGAACTTTTGTGAGAATTACCAAAATGTGATACACAAATACAAAGTGAGCACGTGCTGCAAAAATGCTGCCAATGGCATTGCTCCACACAGAGTTGCCACAAACCTTCAAATTGTAAAAAACACAATCATCTGCAGAGTGCAATGAAGCAAGGTATGTCTGCATCAATCACTGGAAAGATGTTCTCTCCATGAAACTTAGAACTGTCCTGAATTTAGGCCCCTGTTAGAATAGTTTCCACGTGATCCATAGCAATTGCTCAGTATAAATCTCCTTGGGCTGCATATGCTGCCCAAATTGGGCCCAACAACTGTTTTAGTCCTGTCAATTTTTTTATTGACCAAAGAACAAAGCCAACTGGGGTTTTACTGTCATTCTCTCTTCTTTCTTCTGGTGCTCCCTTAGCAAGATATATCCTCAGAGATTAACATGGCCCCTACACTTTGGACTCTATATTACCCTGAGAGTTCCCTAGTATCACACGTTCTTGATGCCAGCACCCAGCGCAGTTCTGGGTGGTAGCAACCCTCCCTCAACTCTCCTTCCTGTTCCTTTCCAGCTTCCGGGGTTTTTTGGTTTTGTTTTCTCTTTTTTGCTCTTAAAAGAAATTTTGTATAGGGGAGTCTGTTTGCTCAGAAGCCTGAAAAGTTTCTCTGCTATACTAAAGCACTTTGACAGATGTTTGCGAACACATATCCTTGATGCTAACAGTTATTCTCTCTCCCTCTACCCTGTGGGTTTACGTTCAGAAAAAAAGGATTTACCATCAGCCTTTGGCTTCTTTCCAGCTTCCAGGGAGACGGAACTAGGAGTGGCCCCTGTGAATCATGCTTGCGGCTTACAGCTGGTGGTGAGAAGCATGGGAGGTAGTGACAGAGCACAGCCGTCACTCCTCCATTGCTGGGCTTCCCAGATGACAGAACTGAGCTGATCGCATGGCTAGCTGGTGGCCAGAGAGCTGCACAGGCTCCTGGCACCTGAAAACCAGCCCAGTGAGGATCACCCTGCTGGAGAGGAGGGGACTTTTTTGGAAGCGAATTCTCTTATAATGACAAAATCACATTCTGATTCAAGTTGCAGTGACGCCAACTAAGAATGCTTTAGGTTTATCGCTTTTTGCCATGTGTGGACCTTGCTCTTGAGGGCAAGGAGGGGCATTTATCATATTGCTATTATTCACTCTCCTGCCCAGCTATGATTTTGCTTCATCTTTGAGTTCTGAGATTAAAGCCAAAAAACTGTCAGAATCATCACTCAGGGTCACACGCTTGTTGTATCCATCTTGGCTACCTGTCTTGAATAGTGGCCACAAAGCACACGCAACAGTATTCTTGATGCTAACCGACTTGTCATCCTTTTATTCATCCACAGGCTGCAAGGACATGAACCTAAACCTTTTTTTCTAATCTACCTCTTTCTTACTAGTTTTCTCACATATCTTAGAGGACTGATTTCCCTGGTTATACTACCTAGCTTGTGAAACACCTGTTTGGTTCTAAATTGATATTTATATCTAGGATTTGGGAATTTAGCACAGAAATTCCCTTTCTTCTTATTTGTGTTGTTCACAACTGTGTGTATTCCGTGCATACAATTCTCACAACGGACCCTTTTAGGGTCTCTAAAAGCATAAGTCTACTCGGCCTCTGTTTGCCAAACTCAGAAAGTGTGACAATGTTTGTTCCTGCTTGCTCCTCCCTGCCATTACTGTAAAAGTGCAAGTGTATGGGAAAGTTCTTTACTACATACACAAACAAAGCAATAATAAGGGGATCCTGGATTGTTTATTTTTTGCAACATGTAATGGTGTGTTCCTGTGTGTGTGTGTGTAGCTCTATGTGATTTTGTCCTACTCATTTTATACATGATTTGTACACTGTTCTACTGATTTTAAGTAAGAAGTAGATGACTGGAATGAATGAAATTATGTTCCCCTGAATTAAATGATGTCAACGAAAAACTTCATACATGATCAAACAGTTTGTCATTTCCAGTAGAAATCTCATAAACCTCAGCTCCTGGGTACACTAGTTTGTACTTTGTGCCTTTATGGGCAGATCTTCTGTAGGTGATAAGAGGTAGGAAATAGGGAAACAAGTTTTATTGATTTATTGTTAATAATGGCAGCAATCTTCTTTCCGAGAAGAAATCCCTATCAGTAAAGTAAAGTGACCTTACCTTGACTTCACATTTTGTCTCATCATATTCCTTCTCCAGGGAATTTAAATCTCTCTCCACATAAAGTTCCTCAGATGTTTTCTGAAGAAGGGCTAGAAGGACAAAGAAATCCTGACATTAACTGGATGTTTTGTTTATAAATAACTCAGAGCACTTAGACTGGTTTGGACAAGCAGCTGGACCATATCGATACAGTTGATTAATGAAGCTGAACTGAGCCGCTGCGGTGATGGCTAAGCTGGCAGACGAAACTGGAGGTGAAGGAGAGAAACTAAGAATAAATGAGTCCTTGACCCCAGGCCCTTACCCTTTAATCCACAGAGAAAATAATCAAACCCAGCACCACCTGAAACATCAAACCACAACACACCAGTAAACAGAAAGTAGCCCAAATGATAGCTTCCGTAATTACCATTTTTAAGACAGAGTTTCATGAAGACTTTCTTGATAATTTCAAGCCAGGGATTCTCTTATGCACTATTCTTTAGTAGCTCTCATTTGTACTATATAACATTGCACTTGATGTTGTTCTTGGATTGAAGACTTGATTCACTTGCAGGTACCACATCCTACTGAATGCATATTTTCTACTATAGAGGTAATTTGTGCTTATTATATAAAAATTGAATGGACTAAAGTCTTACCCCTTAAACGTAATCACTTGCTATATCTCCATACAGTCTTCAAAAAGCTCTTGTTATACACACACACACACACACAATCATAGTATGATTACATAAGGGTATGTCTCCATCATCTTGTGTGGTAGAATCACGCTTATTAGTGGACGTGGTAGATGACTGTGGGAAGATCAGTTTGCTGAGTCAGGGTAGAACTGGACTTTCCTGCTCTTGTCTTCTCTTTCAATCTCTGTATCTCCCACCTCTGCCTCCCACAGGACTCTTGTACACCTGGGAGATATCCTTTCTTGAGTTTCCATGGAATTTGGAAGTGAGATTGGAACATGAGGAGTAGAAGCTGTTATTGTCTTGAGGCTTTGTATGCCAGCTTTACCAGAGCACTATATTGGGGTGATGACTACAAAGCTAATAAATAAGTGGTCCTTTGAGTTCTTATTTGTCATCATCACCACCCTTATGTTTACAGTTACCCTGGGGAACTCACAGACTATATGTGATTAACCCAAAATGGAATTTGAGCATTTTCAGGTCCCATGGCCAAAATGCCATTCAGCCATTAGCACCAGTATATCACCTTGATTCTTATCTATGGTGGACTTGATAGGGTTGACCATCAGGCTTCCAGAAGCTTCTGTGAGCCAAGTGGACAGTGCCAGGCTTTTCTTGGATTACTTGCAGACTTTAGGCTGAATCTGTACTGAAATGCGCAACTGCACGAGCTTAGGTGACCACTGGAGCTACCCTGATCACTGACAATGGACTATCTTTTGGGTTCCTCACTGTCTGCAGGAGCTCTTGTGAACGAGGCAATTTCAGGCATAATAACTGTATGTACGAAGTACATACACTGTAATTGGCAACACCCATGACTGAGAAGCACCTGCCCTTAAAACTGTTGAGTACAGCAGTGAAGTTAAGGGATGAGAGGTGGGAGCCATACAGCTAGGGTTCAAGTTCTCTCTCCCACATATGAAAACTGATAAGGTAAACAACATCACTCATCTTTGGCCTTAGCTTCTTCATCTGTAAAGTGGAAAACAATGAGAAAGCCTAGAATACAGGGCTGTTGTAAGGTTTTAATGAGTTAATATGCACAGTGTTTTGATCATGGAAATCCGTCAGTACATTTTAGCTCTTATTAGTCATAACGGAATTTTTTCACACTCTTTATGAGCTTCAGGGAGGTTACAGTTGTACCTAAAGTATGCAGCTAACAAGAGTCAGAGCTCAAATTCCAACTCCCATCTCTAAGTTCCCTACCCATGTTGCTTGGCAGTTTATTTTGGCACAGACGCATTTACAAGGGAATTAGAAAATGAGTTTGAAAATTCTATTAGTGGACCTGCTTAAGTCCACAGTGGTTATTCTCCAAAACAAAAGCCTAGGAGCTTTCTGCCAGATGACCAGGCTGCCTAGTCAAGGTCAACAATACCTGTTCAGACACGACTGCTTACCCCAGGAGGGCCATTAATTGTTAGGAAAACTTGTGCTTGAGAAGCTGAGAAACAATAGGCTTTAGTTACTTGTAACAAACACACACTCCTTAAAACAGTTACAGGAGCAAAGTCATAGAAGGGAGCACATTTAGTTTTGGAAAATGGCCCTAGATGAGAGGTCACGAAAACCAAGTTCTATTTCCAGCCATTCAAGAAGGTGTCTGTGTGTGTGTGTGTCTGTGGTGTGTATGCATAAGTGTGTCTGAGTGTGCATGTATATGTGCACACAGTCGTGTGTGTGTATATGTGTGCGAAGCAAGAGAATAGAAAATTCCAGAAAAAAATATACTAAACTGTTATCAAAGATCAATCTAAAAAGTGGAACATGTGTCATGGGAGTCGGGGGCTTAGTCATTGTACTAAAAGGAGAATTATGAAAAGGTCCTATACTTTTCAGATAAAAATCAGAAAAAACTTGTCGCCAACAGACCTACACAACAGTCAATGCTAAAGAAAGTTTTCCAGACTGAAGAAAATGATAATTCACAAGATGGTAATTCATAGCTATAAAAAAGAGTAAAGAACACCAGAAATGGTTGAGTACAAGTTTAAAGATAAGAGTATATGTATGTACATGTATATATTTCTTCTTTTCTCTTAAGTTCTTTACAAGATATATGGGTCCCCTCTGGTGGAGCAATGGGTTAAGCAATGCACTATGAAGCAAATATGATAAATTACACTGGGGAAAACTGTAAAGACTGTGTTGAAAAAAAAAGTAGCAGTATTAAAACTGAATAGAGAACTAAATACATGACATAAATTAACATAAAAAAGTAGTCTAAATCCAATTATGTCAACAATTACACTGTATATAAATAGATTAAATACTCCAGTTAATGGCAGAGATTAATAGATGTATTAGAAAGGCAAGATCCAACTATATGCTGCCTATTGAAATATACTTTAAAAATAAAGGCAGAAATAGATGACCAGAAAATATACATCAAAAACACCAAGCATATGAAAGCTGGAATAGTATATTAATATCAGACAAAATAGACTTCAAAACAAGGTGTTACTGGGGCCACCCTGGTGGCACAAGGGGTTAAGCACCACATTATGAAGCATCCACAGCCATTGCAGCACAAGTTCGATCCCAACCAGGGAGGTGACCCACATGGCACAGAAGACCTCTCCTGTCTCACCCACTGCTCCCCTCAGCAGTGTACTTCAGTTGATCTGCCTGTTCTGTTCCCTACTCTGTCTCTGGTGAATCCTCTCACCCTCCACATCTCTGGCCTGTACTCCAGTTCTTGTATGCATAAATAAATAAATCTTTAAAAACAAAAGAGGTTACTAAATTTAAGGGTGAGGGAGATATAGTTTATAATTATAAAAAAGCCAGTATATCTTGATGATATAACAATAAAGAACATTATCACTTAATAACAGTTTCAAGATACATAAAGGCAAAAAATAGCATACATCAAGCCAAGACAAGTTTATCCCTAGAGCATAAATTGTTTTAACATTTGAAAATAAATCATTGTCATCTACCACATTAACAAATAAGGGGAGAAATCATAAGGTTTTCTCAATTTATGTACCAAAAATAGCATTTAAAAATTCAACAATCTGTGAAAATCTTTCTGCTGACATTATATTTCAAAGTGAGGAATGAATTCTATCCCTTAATACTGGGGAAAGATAAAAATGTTTGCTTTCACTACTGCTGTTCAGCATTGTACTGGAGATTCCAGTCACTATAATAAGGCAGGGAAAAACAACCAGAAGAAGCACATAGATAAAAACAGAAGTAAAAGCATGATATGTGTATATTTCTATAGAGAAATACATTCTCATTGATAGTCATAAATCATTATTTATTTACTAAAGGGTATAATACCACAAAGTACCTAACAACTTTATACTCAAAACTACGACATTGCTAAGTGAAGTTAAAGAAGACCTAAATAAATGGAGAGTCATCATGCTTATGAATCGGATTAACCAATATCGGTAGATTAACAGTTCTCCCCAAATTAATTTATATATCCAGAGCAATCTCAATCATCTTCCCAGTGAAATTAAAGATGTATATGAAAACAAAAAGAACCTAAAATAGCTAAAACAATCTTGAAAAAAGAGCAACACTGGAAGACTTACACTACCTAATGATTTGTAGGAATCAAGACCTGACCGGTACAAGTACTTACATATCCTTCAAAGAGCCCACCTTACTATTCCGTTGCTATAGAATCTTGTGGGCTTTTTAAAAGTCCTTCATGGAGTATATTTCATGCTAATATTATTTGTGCATTGATGTTATTCCTCTACTAGACTCAGTTTCTCCTTGCATCCAGATGCTGAATATATAGTTAATCTATAACTTTATAATTTTACACAACTTTTAAATTTCCATACCTATATTATTCCATATCTGTAGTTTGTTTTAAAGCGCATCTGTCAAAACAGTGACCATCATGTACCTGAAATAACCATAATCTCAACCCTCGTGGGAATTGACAAGACATAAAGCCACAAAATTTCCTTCCCCAAATTACCTACCCAAAGGGGAGGGCTGGCTGGCTTTCGATGACACCCATTTTGGGGAGGACTCAGGATGGGGTGCCACAGGTTGCACAGGACGAGTCTGTCTGGCTGCAAGTTTCATCAAACTCATTTGCCTCTTGTGAAATATTTCCTGCACATCACCCAGCTTCTGCAGGACCTTCTGAGCCTTGGCCTGCAGGAACAAAAGCAAATTGCAAGCAGATCACTCTGCACTGATCACGAAGAGAGAAATCCTTCCCTTTCTTCCATCTCCTTCCCCATTTCCCAGTCCTACTGCCCTCAGGTGGCCTTCCTCTGAACCTCCATATGCAAGTTGCTGCATATCTCCCTTGCACCAGGACTGTGCTTCTAAGGATCTCTAAGAGTCTAAGAGAACTTTGAGAGCAATGGTCTTATCCTTTTGACTCCTGCCTCTGCTGGTGCACTGCTCTGAAAACACATGCTCGTGCATAGAGGCTCTCTAGGCCATGTCCACTGATGACAGAAAATGATGCCACAGACCATGAATGAAGGGCACTCAGCCAACTTACAAAACAGGAGGACTTGACAATAAAAAATATGCCCTGAATGAAGGCCCTAATGGAGAAAAGAATTTAAATGTTCTAAGGGAAAAAAATTAACTGAATTCTGAGATAAGATCAAGGGAACCACAAGCACCTGTTAAAAAAAAAAAAGTATGTACACTTAAATTTTATCCCGTGTGACTCTTCTTTGTACACAAATAAAGAAGAATAAACTGAAGAATTACCAGGGGAAAGATGAAGTGCACCGATTTCCCTTAACTGATGTAAGTCCCAGAAGGTCAGGGAAAGGAGACCGGGAAGCCTCTGATTAACACCAACGTCTGAGTTGGGATGAGTGCTAAGCGGCCTTGCTACCAGCACGATGGCCTCTAGCTCTGGTCAGTCAAAGGACGACGCTAGTCTTTTCCTCACCATGCAGACACTGACTCGGTCTCCTAGATGATCTGGATGGACCAGAGAAGGAACACAAAGCTAGAAGGGCTGAACTACCATAGCCCTGCAGGATGTCCAGTAAGGATGCCCAGTGCCCAAAGTGCAGGCTCAGAGCACACCTAGGAGGTTGCTACGTTCTGCAACTGGGGAAGTTAATTTATCTTTTTTTATGCTGGGGCATCTTCTGAAGGAAGAGCAAAGAGTCCTGAGGCAGGGCTGAAATGTCAGCTATGGAACAAATGCTGCCCTACAGCTGAGGGCCCTGTCAAGGCTGACCTCTGTGGAGGTCACAGAGGGTCTGAGGTTTGTGTCTCTCTGGGGCTCTGAGTACAGAACTGACCTCCAGCCACATGTGGCTACTGTGCACCTGCTACATCACTAGTCCAAACTGGGCTATGCTATGAGTGTAGAAAACATGCCAAATATTGAAGATGTCATATTAAAAAAGAATATAAAATATTTTGGTAATAATTTTTGCTATTGATTATAATGTAAAACTAATATTTTGAACACAGGCCAATTAAAACATTGAAACTGACCTCTTGCTTCTTTTCACTTTTTAAAATGTGGTTGGTTACAAGGGGGGGCCTCCCTGGTGGCATAAGGGGGTAAGGTGCAGCACTATGAAGCTATCCACACAATAGCTTCACAGCATGATTTCAATCCCCAGCCAGGGAGCTGACCCACATGGTGCAGCAGACCTCTCCTGGCTCACCTGCTGCTCCCCTCAGCAGTGTATTTCAGTAGATCTGTCTGTTCTGCTCCCCACTCTGTCTCTGGTGAGTCCTCTCACCCCCCACACCTCTGGCCTATACCCCTGCATAAATAAATATGCATAAATAAATCTTTTTTTTAAATTTTTTTTTAAATGTGGCTACTAAGAAATCTTAAATGATGCCAAAGGCTGGCATTGTAGTCCTATTGGACAGTGCTGTCTAGATCAGGGTTCAGCAAACTTTTTTGCAAAGGATAAATCATAAATATTTAAGATTTTAAGACCATCTGTGGCAATTGCTGCATAAAAGCAGTACAGATAATAGATGAGACATATATGCAAGAGTATGGCTGGGTTCTGATAAAACTTTTTTTTTAAAGATTGATTTATTTATGCATACAAGTACTAGGCTACAGGCCAGAGGTGTGGGGTTGAGAGGATTCCCCACAGACAGAGAGGGGAGCAGAATAGGCAGATCAACGGAAGTACACTGCTGAGGGGAGCAGCAGGCACAGCAGGAGAGGTCTGCTGCACCATGTGGGTCCCCTCCCTGGCCGGCAGCAGGGATCGAACTCATGCTGTAGTGGCTGAGGTTTGCTTCATAGTGTGTTGCTTAACCCACTGCGCCACCAGGGAGGCCCGGGTTCTGATAAAACTTTGTTATCCAAATAGGTGATAAGTAGTTTGGGTCCACCAGCTGAAGTTAGTTGGTTCGCAGCCTGGATTGAGCTCCAGGTATGTGTTTACTTAAAATGCCTCAGGGAGTGTGTCTCTGGCTTGAGGAAGCTCAGCAGTACAATGGACTGGATGTTCTGATAACATAGCTATGAGGCCACGTACTGAAAGCAGTCACATCGAGGGTGCAGGCAATGTCATTTGTATTTATGAGCGGATGGTGGTAAGATTTGGTGACCAACCACCATGACAAGCCTTTCACAGAGATGAGCTGCAGGTTACAGGTGTTACTGGCTGCACACAGATCAAGACATTTGATGGAGCAAATGACTATCAAACTGGTGGCGTACAGTGTACAGCCCTGGGTCAGGTCCACCTCCCTTTCCACAGCCCAGGGTCTTACCACCAGAACTGGACCTGGCTCACATCATCTTGGCCTCTTTGCCCCTCTCCTTTACAATCCTAGCGTGAGTCCTGGAAAAGTGAGGCAATCATAAGAGACCCTAAATTCCTAAGCTGAGATGAGGAGGACATTTGTACAAGATTAGCAACCACATCCTCCCTTTCCTCTTCCTACTTGCAAATCCATTCTCTATACCACACTCTGAATTATCTTTCTAAAATATCAATCGGGTCATATAATTCCCTGTTTATTTCCATAGTGTCAGAATAAAGGACAGACATCTCATTCTGAAGCACAGAACTCTTCATCCCAAGCTCCTGACCCTAATTTCCCTAGAGATATATACCTCCTTTCAGGACCCACCCCTTAACAGCTCAACCTCTAGTTGCCACAGTTCCTAAATGCTCTTCTGTTTCCAGCCTCTCTGTCTTTGGACCTTCTATTTCTTCTATGTTCCCCTCCCTCCATTTTGTCTCCTTTGAAAATGTTACCCATTTTCCCAATTGGACTTAGGAGTCTTCCCTATGGACACCCTTGAGGCCCAGGCTGAGCTGAAGACGGCCTCCCCTGTGTGCCCTACTGTCTCTTGAGAGCTTGTTTGGAGCCCGCAGGAGAGCACAGCTACTTATAAACCCGTGACCAAGAGCAGGTCATTCTATTCTGGGAAGTCCATCGTATACCCATGACCAAAAACCGGGTCATTCTATTCTGGGAAGCCCGTCGTATACCCATGACCGAAGAACGGGTCATTCTATTCTGGGAAGTCCATCCTCTTTGATCTAGCGTGAAGCTTCAAGAGGGACGCACATGGAGCAGTGAGGGAGGAAGGGGACATGTTCCCAGTCAGCCAGATAAGCCTGACCAACCCTGGCGATCAATAGGGTGACAGGTGTCGCAGCCTGACAGCCCTCACATTCTGTATGCTCTTGGCCAAGGAACACTTAGTGGCCACATGTTTGTCTTCCACTAACCTGCAAGCCCATGACAACAGGGGCTATTTTTCATTATTGTCTTCCCAAAATAAAGCCCAGACTGGGAACCCAATGAATGTTTGAGGAATTGAATTTAGTTATCTGCTACTGAGATTGCTCATGTTCTAGTCTGGGTAGGGAACAAGACAGAAAAATCTAAACAGTAGCACTAAAAGGTGATGACACTGTATTAGGAAAAGGTACTTTAAGAGCCTCAGACATAGTTTTTAAGAATAAGAGGCTGGCGCGGCAGACCTCTCCTGCTGTGCCCGCTGCTCCCCTCAGCAGTGTACTTCCATTGATCTGCCTGTTCTGCTCCCGCTCTCTGTGGTGAATCCTCTCACCCCCCACACCTCTGGCCTGTACCCCAGTGCTTGTACGCATAAATAAATAAATCTTTAAAAAAAGAAAAAAACATGTTTAAAAAAAAAAAAAAGAATAAGAGGCTATTGCTGGCGTAGTTTTCATAATCACTATGTCTTATTTTTTTTCTTTTTCCTCATTTATATGTTTTTGACATCAATTATGATCCTCATGTATTTCTAATCACCATTTCACCAGTGCACCATCACATCAGTCCCTTGTGCTCTTTCTGCTTTAACCCACTCCCTCCCCTACCCACATAAAGTGTTTCTGATTTGTCCTTGTCTTTTTGTTTTTGTTGTGTTGTAGTTTTTTTTATTATTATTGTTATTATTTTTTCCCTTGGTCCCTTATTTGGTTCCCTGATATTCCTCCTAGGAGTGAAACCATCTGGTATTTTTCTTTTACCTTCTGACTTATTTTGCTGAGCATAATCCCTTCTAGATCCATCCATGTTTCTACAAATGACTCTAGTTTATCTTTTTTGATTGCTGAATAGTATTCCA
>JAGFMF010009986.1:0-67875 GCA_019455555.1 Galemys pyrenaicus
TCCCCGCTCTCTGTGGTGAATCCTCTCACCCCCCATACCTCTGGCCTGTACCCCAGTGCTTGTATGCATAAATAAATAAATCTTAAAAAAAAAAAAAGAAAAATATACCTACTTTCTTGAGCACATAATCCACTTATTCATTTATCCTTTCTTTTATTTAACTGAAGTGCAACTGATATTGTAAAAAGGGGAATTTAAGCTGAGGCCTGAAAGGTAAGGACAGGTTCAGATTGGCAATCAAAAGATAGAAGAGGCTGGAATTGGGAAAAACACATTAACATATTTCAGTCATGAGGTGTAAGTATACTGGTAACTCAACTCAGAAGGAAGAAAACTCAGTTTGGAATTATTATCTTAATAGCAATGGGGAGTAATCTTATCATGCATGCTTTTAAAAAAATTAGCTCATTACCAATGTTCAGAAGAGTTTTAGGAGAAATATTTTTAAATTTAGGCTTAAAGTATTAGGAGGAAGAGAGAGAAAAAGAAGGGGGTGAGAAAAAAGAGAGGAAGAGATTGTACATGGGGAAAAAAAAATCACATCTTTTCTTCTACTAAAATATGGTAATTTGTCATCACTATGTACCAAATGGTAGAGGAGTAGCAATGAAAACTACTCAAATATGCTGAAAAGTCTATTTATTTGCAAAACTTGAGAGAACTCAAGTTCTTTTATTGTACCTTGCATAGAACATCAACTTTCTCTTAGATTGGCCTATGAATCATAGAAAAACTGATTTCTAATCATATGCACCAGGATTTAATACCCTGAGGTTTTCCTTTCCCTTATGTTAAGAAATAGCTAAATAATACACAAAATTTTTTTGTGTGTTTAATATAATATAAAAAAATTACACTCCCAGCTGAAAACTGTCCTGGTATAATTTTCATTTTAGAGTTAAGGCAATTGAGACCAGGAGAGATTAAATAATTAGTTCTCATGATTACATTGGTAGTTAGGCCACAAAGAAGTGGAAATTAACCGACTCTAGTTTTATCATCTATGACCACCATCCCCCCCCCCAAAAAAAAGTCATACCTGCCAAACTTATACATGTGCCTTCTTTTTCTATGCCCATATTGTTTCTCTGGCTGAAATATTTGATTTTCTTAATTCTCACAGACCTTTCAAGAATCAGTCTGACTTCTCTGAGAAACCTTCCCTAAAGCCTCCCCAGGCTAGATTTGTTCTGCACATCTCCTGTGACCCTTTGTGAGAAACTTATGAAATTATTATTATTTTGTTTCTATCACTAGACTCTCCTCATCATCTTAGGGTCTGAAACACAAGTGTTCATCAATAAATGAATGAAAGCAGCAATAGGACCACCTGACCAACTAGATAGGATTGACTCAACCAGGTTCAAAGACCACTTCAGGATTTTTGAGCCTAGAACTCTGAGCCTAGAACTCTGAGAATCCTTAAAAAAGAGAGAGAGAGAGAAAGAGAGCGAGACCCTACCATTAAACATAGTGTTAGATACTGAGGATGCTGAAAAGATTACTATTACAAAGGACAATTAACAGAGATTGAGAAAAGGGTCAATTTTGAGATAAAAATGAATTACTCTAAATATGTTGAATTTGTTGACAATGGAATATATACACACAAAAAATGTCTATCATGAAACCAGAATTATGGAGATTTGAACTGATTATACAGATTTGAGAATTATGACGAAGAGCTGGAATCTTATAGATTCAGGATCAAAGAAAAGAGGATATAGATATAGCACTGAATAGCAAGTATTTATATTTAGGATGCAAGAGAAAATGAGGAGCTAATGAGATTAACATGAAACATGAAAGGGAGACTACTAATAAAGAGCTACTCAAATAGTAGTAAGCCAATAATGTCAGGAATAACGTCAGAGAAGGGCAAAATGAGAAGAAAGGAAATGTTACAGGGTAACCCCAATATAAAATGGGTTACCAGACTGTGGGTCCTCAACTGAGTGCTTAAAAGGGACTTATAATGAGACTCAACTGCAGGCACACACAAAAAGGATAATAAAGGGTTTATTTACAAAAAAAGGGAAATGGAGAGAGGAATAACCTGGGGAGAAAGAGAGATATAAACTGATGAATGTGTCCTACCAGTTCCACTGAGCTGGAACCCCAAAAGCACACTGAGACCTGACAATAAACCAAGAGACCTCCAAGACCCACATGTCTGGTTTTATACGAAGTCTGGCTATTTAGCTCCACCCTCAGGTTCCAGCAATCCTCCCCTTGGTGATGATGACATTATGGGACTTTTAGTTCTTGGTGTCTTGGATTATCTTTGGTCTGGAGTGGGGGGTGGGTCCGTAAAACCTACTTGTAGAGTTCATTCAGGACATCCTTTCCCCTAACAGGAAGATGGTTGAATCAGGTACTAATGGTTACTGGTGTCCTTCAAGGAAGCAAGATCAACTTATTTCTAATAGTAGAAGGGATAGAGTAGAGAGGACAGGGAAGCAGCATACAAAGTCTCTCTATTTGAGAAGTATGATTGTGAACTGAAGGACTGTAATGTTAATGAAGCTAGAGATAGCTTCGGCTTTTTGGCTAAGATCAAGTGTTAATGAAGCTAGAGGTGCAGTAGGGCCAACTACAGGTCTTAGGGAGGAATTAAGGGAGGACCACTGCTTATGATGGCCAGATGTTGCCTGATGAGTTAGAGTATATTTAAGAGCTATTTACACTAGCCTATAATGTATCCAGTCCAAATTAGAAATTAATACTTATTATTTATGCCAGACACCAAATAATACCTGTTTTTCTTTTTTATAATCCCACTGGTAAAGAGGAAATTTTGAAATGGATCCCAAATATTTCATCCTAATTTTGTTCTGTGGACACCTGAATGATACAGTTTTCTCAGAAACAGAGGCCAGTACCACAGAAAAGCAGTCACCGTCTACTTCATTGAAGTCATCGGTGTCTTATGTCTCAGCATATTCTCAAAACTCAAGTGAGAATTCCTTGGATCAATCAACACAATCCAACAATGTTTCTTCTGGACAACCAATATCACCTACCAAAGTCACTGCTAGACAAACATTTGCCTATAACATCACAAGACAACCAATAACAACTGCCAATACCTCTTCCCAACAAACAGCACTACCACCATCTCAGCAAACTTCCACCAGACAACTACCACAGTCTATCTATACTTCCCCTCAACAACGATCATTATCTAGTCACACCTCTACTAAAAAACCAATACCATCACAAGCAACACCTATTAAAATTTCAACTAGGAGTACACCAGGATTCATCCGAGAAACGTCCAGTAAAAATGTACCACAGAAAGACAATTCTAGTTCAGTAGCTGCCATATTAATTGGTCTAATTCTGACTTTTTTGTTAATAGCTGTAATCATAATTGTACTATGGAAATGTTTTAAAAAACCAGTTTTGAATGATCAAAATTGGGCAGGAAGGTCTCCATTCGCTGATGGTGAAACTCCTGACTTATGTTTAGATAATATTAGAGAAAATGAAATAGCCACAAAACGTACATCATTTGTTTCAATTAAGGCCTGGAAACCAAGCAAAAGCACACTTTTAGCAGATGACTTAGAAATTAAGTTGTTTGAATCAAGTGAAAACATTGACGATTCTAACAATGCCAAAGCAGAAAAAATAAAAGATCAAGTAAATGGTACATCTGAGGACAGTGCTGATAGATCAACAATTGGCACTGCCATTTCTTCTTCAGATGACGCAGATCTGTCTGCTCCACCTCCTCCCCTTCTTGATTTGGAAGAACAGGAGAGTAACCAATCAGACAAACCCACAATGACAACTACAGACCCTCTTCCAAATGATTCCACCAACCTTCCACCACCTCTGCACTGTCTCACTCAAGTCTGTGAAGATCATAATTCTGAGTATGAACAGTCATTTCCACCTCCCCCTGACTCCCTTAACTTACCGCTGCCATCAATAGATTTTATGAAAAACCAGGAAGATTCCAACAGTGAGACTCAGTGTCAGGAGTTCTCGGTTGTTCTTGACTCAGAACAAGATTTCAATGAGTCTCTGCCACTCCCACCTGAAGAACTGTTGTAAATATTACAACTTGCTTTTCAGCTGATTCTATTTTATTTTCTTTCTTCATATGATAAAATATGCTAAATAGCAATGGGTGGCTAATTTTGATTATTATTCAAGAATTGCTGAAATCTGCTTTATCTCCATATATATCAGTGGAACTTATTTTTTAAAAAATATATAGCAGTGACTATTTACTGGCTATAGTATCTAATTTTAATGTATTGCACATTTTACGTATGTGGCAAGTATGTATGTTATTAACCAATTTTTGAAACAAGCAGTCTCCATACACTTAGTATTACCAAAGAGCTATCTTAAGTAAATGTTACTTTTCTATCTGGGGGGAGATGAGAAATTAAATATGTACTACAAGTTTTAAACAGAACTTCAAGTTTTAAGTCATTATCTCAAGAATTAAATAAATATTCCAAGTTTAGGGATGAGAGAGTAAAATAAATGTTTGAGAATACAGAAATTTCTTTTGCTCTTTGAAAACAACAAAAAAAAAATACTAAAACATCAAATTGGAGGATCGAGTTGGGGTCAATTACTCTGGGGAGAAAAAAAAAACCAATAAACATGAATATGCACCATAAAGTGAAGACATTTTCCTCTCGTTAGGGGAGCAAAATTTTAAAATTAATCTCTTTTAAAAGTGTTTTTCTAATATGCCTTAAGCAGAAAAACAAAATGAAAATTTATAATTATGAAGAAAAAAAATAACTTCATTTCAAATTTGGGTTACTTTTTTCCAGGAAAAACAGACTGTATGAAAATGCACATGGTTCTCGACTTTCACTAAACTCGTATTTTATGACACTATTCATTAAAACTCTTAACCACCTTCTTTATGCAAGATTTCTTTTATCCATTACCTGACTAGTGATAATCTGAGTTATCAAAACAGGAATGGCCTCAACCTTTGTCAAAATCAAGGAGGAAAATGTCAATCAGCCTACACTGGACGCCAGCCTTGCCCTACAAGCACCTGTAACCTATTGTGAGCCTGTATTCCTCCTTACTCCACCCTACCCCCCTGGGGGAAACAGTGGCCTAGAATGAAATGAGGTGGCCTAACTGGTAGCTTACTCTTTAAGAATCGCTCATACTCCTGGTATTTTCAGAACAAAATATAGTTATTTATTAGGAGCAGTTGTATTCAAAAGCTAAAAAAATTCCACCTTTACTAAAAACCAGCAAGTTTTTTGGACACTGAAATTTCATGTGTTTCTTTGTCTTTTAAGCCATCTCTTTTATGGATTATTAAAATACTTTACCTGAAAAAAAAAAAACAACTTGAGTTTCTTCTTATTTTTTTTTTTTTTCAGAATAGGCATTATGTTATCATATCAGATTTCTTCTAACATCTACTTGAGAAAGCTTCATGTGATTTTTTTTGTGTGTTTTTTTTAAAGATTTATTTATTTATGCATACAAGTACTGGAGTACAGGCCAGAGTCATGGGAGGTGAGAGGATTAACTAGACAGAGTGGGGAGCAGAACAGACAGACAGACGGAAACACATTGCCGAAGGCAGCAGCAGGCGAGGCAGGAGAGGTCTGCTACGCCATGTGGGTCACCTCCCTGGTCGGGAATGGAACTCGTGCTGCAGTGGCTGCGGTCTGCTTCACAGTGTGTTGCTTAACCCAATGCGCCACCAGGGAGGCCCAGTTCATGTGATTTTTCAAACATAGCATTTCTAAGGTTAATTTACTTAGCAATCATCATAATTTTCTATTATTCTTTTGCATTTAAAATATCCTAGTTAGGGTAAACAAAGTATGATTTTGTGTTTAGTCAGACGTTAATGGAAATTAAATTACATAACCTTGGGGGACTCCCTGGTGGCACAGGGGTTAAAGTTTCAGTGTCGTCAAGCTGTCACCAGTCATTGCAGCACGAGTTCGACCCTGTGCCAGGGAGCTGACCCAAAAGGCACAGCAGACCTCTCCTGTCTCACCTACAGCTCTCCTCAGCTGTGTATTTCCACACTCTGGTGAATCTTCTCACACACGTGGCTCCCCAACCCACCCCCAGCTTCTGGCCGACTCCAGTTCTTGTATAAATAAGTAAATAAATTAAATCTCTTTAAAATAAATAAATAAATTATATAGCCTTTCTCATTTTACATATAAGATAGTTGCCTAAGGGGCTCTTCCACACATTTGTTCTTCTTTTTCATCACCTTCTTTCCTGACCACTTGAAGGATGGGTATTGAGAAACGTCAACTCTTATGGATAAATCATGAACTGATGACCATAGTCTCTCCTCATTTCTTCCAATACATAAGCAGTTTTTCTCCTTCTGTTCTTTATACAAAAGAACAGAACAGACTACTATCAGTAGCTGGTTTTAGTTTTAGTTTTTTAAGAAATTCTTTGCTAGGGAGGAAAATAACTGCCATTTATCATGTGCAGTCCCCGCCCCCTCTATGGTTAGTGGAAGCATAGCACCCAAATAGTTAGATTGCCCAAAAGTTGGGAATCTTGTCTTACCAGCAGTTAGAAACACAAGTTAGTAAAAGAAATACCTACAGAAAGAATAAAAGAATGAAGAGCCAGAAAAGAGCCATATTTCAAGAATACGGCAAAAGGACAAAGGGGAATAAAAAGTAGCATGAACTATATACCATATTGCAGTGGTGTTCTTATCAGATTAGATTAAAAAGAAGCAGAAACAATCCTGAAGACCATCTGTACAACTTTTCTCTGTTAACTGCTAAGAAAATAGGCACAGTGATTTACTTTAGAAGGTCTTCAAAAATGAGTTTGTTCCCTGACTATTCATTCAACACTCTTTTTTATTAATATAGAACCCCAAAGCACCTCCTCATGTACTGCAGCATACATGTATCACATACGTACTTCATTTGGTATTGGTGGGGAACACAATGAATTATGTAAGGGTGACCTCTAATGGTTGTTATCTAATTTTGAACACAAAGTTCAATAACTGGGAGCTTATAATTAAAACATTATGATACTGGTAAAGTCCAGAAACAGACTTAAACTACAAGTGGAAAAGGCACTGTGAGAATCAGGAATTTTCACAACTGAGAAAAGATGAAATTGAGTCTGTACTTCATTAACAGACCAGATAGCTAAACATGAAATTATAAAATAGAAGAAAACATAAATGAATTCCTTTATAATCAGGAAGTGAGAAAAAAATTTCTAGCTGAGGCTCAAAATCCAGAAGAAAAGAAAAGGAAAATCCAATTATGTAAAACTTTTGAATGTAAAAAACCAAAAACCTTAAAATACTCTACCAAAATAACGTCAGAAGACAATGGCAAACTGGAAAAAAGTTCACAACTTAAATTAGCCAAGATTACTGGCCAATATTTCTAAAATTTTAAAAACTCTTAAACACAGAAGAGGGGACATCCACAACACAACAGAAAATATGGTCAAAGATGCAAAAAACAGCCTCAGTAAGAGAAATGTAAATGCCCCTTAAAAACGTATGTAAAAACAATCAACCTTTCTCATAAAGAAAGATGCATTTAAAAATCACAACAAAATACTAATACCTATCAGACTGATATAAATCCCAAAGTTCAACAACAAAATCTGTGGTGAGGCTGTACAGGATGCCACATCCTAACACATTGCTGGTGGGACTGGACTGCATTATGGTAGTCTATCAAGAGGAAATTGGTAACATACAGAAAAATTCCAAATGCATTTACCCTTTTCCCAGGAATCCTACTCTAGAAATCTTTTTCAAAGATTCAATGTAGAAAATATGGATGGTGCAAGAGTATAAGACTCTGGAAACAATCCAGATAATCATCAATAGGGGATTGGGTGAATATAGTATACTCCCAAACAGTGCACTATGCATCAAGAAAGATCTGAATATACTAGTATGAATTGATTGTCAAGATTTATTATTAAGAGAAAAAGAATAAGGCCTCCCTGATGGTGCAGGGGTTAAAGTCAGAGCTATCAAGCTATTAGTAGCCACTGCAGCATGAGTTCCATCTCTGGTCAGGGAGCTGACCCACACAGCACACCAGACAGACCTCTTCTGTCTCGCTCACTGCTCCTCTCAGCAGTGTATTTCAGTAGATCTGCCTGTTCTGCTCCCCACTATGACTCTGGTGAATCCTCTTCACTTCCCTGCACCTCTGGCCTACACCCCAGTTCTTGTATGCATAAATAAATCTTTTTAAAAAAAGAACATTTAACAGTATATAAAGCTTGCAGCTTTTTATATAAGAATGGGTAGAAGAACATGTAATATATATGTTATTTCTATGTTTACAAAAAGAAATATTGCTCAGACACAACCAAAAGCTAATTAAAATAGTTACCGATAATGCTAAATTAAAATAGTCACCAATAGGAGGTGGAAATGGATAGAGGGGACAGAGAAGATTTCTCTAAATTCACCTTGTTATATATTTTGATTTCAGCAATTTATAAAAACTGATAACTGAAACACATGAACTTATTTCATGTAAAGTTGATGTAAAAATGTAGAGAAAAATGATTTCAAGTTGCACTAAAATATAGAATTGATTATACATCCTTAATAAAATATATCCTAAGAACAAATAGATCCGCAAAGAAATCTTAATCTTTATTCAGTAGTCTATAATCCAATTGTCTGTAGTTACACTGGTATTATTTTGAAGCTACTGTAAGGATGATACAAATAAGCAACTTTGTTAATGCTGTTAGGAAGCATTTATGGGAATTATGAGGAATAGAGGAACAAATTAAATCATTACAAGGAAGCAAACAGATAAATCCAGATAAAGGATATTCCAGAGAGCAAATGACAGATTTTGGTGAAGAGCCAGTGGCATAGGGCAAAAGGAGATGGGAAGAAGGGAGATGGGATTGATCCATTTGGATTTTTGGTCTGATCATTTTTATCCTGTCAGTTTTTCCATGCTTTTAAACTACTTTATTCAGTACTCTTAGCTGTATTTAGCAGGAAATTCAGCTTGAACAGCATACTATACAAACAAAAACAGAGAACATAATGCTTTTACTTTCAAATAAGCAGAGTGTTGTAAATTTAAGAACTAAAGAAACTAAGTAGGTCTTCAAACTGTTGATTAAGATGGGACTATTTTTCTCTGGCAGGTATTTATTATATCTTTCACTATGTTGGGGTAACAGATCCTAGGACACTGTGCTTTACAAAAGAATATGTAAATGAATTTACTGTTTAGACTATAATAGCTCTAACTCCTAAATCAGTACTTGTCTAAAATATATTGTGTTGGTCCTCCCTGGTGGCACAGTGGGTTAAGCAACGCACTATGAAGCAAACCGCAGCCACTGCAGCACGAGTTCAACCCCTGCTGCCGGCCAGGGAGGGGACCCACATGGTGAGGCAGACCTCTCCTGCCTCACCCGCTGCATCTCTCGGCAGTGTGTTTCCGTCTGTCTGTCTGTTCTGCTCCCCACTCTGTCTGGTGATTCCTCTCACCTCCCGCGACTCTGGCTTGTACCCCAGCTCTTGTATGCATAAATAAATAAATCTTTAAAAAAAAAAAGTGTATTGTGTCTGAATAATACCTAAAGTAATTTGTGAGAAACATTTACGCTTACAAAACATCCTTTTTAGTAATAATAATATACTGTTACTTTATTTCATGAGTTTCTAAAAGCATATGGACAGATTGTTACAACTTGAATATATTAAACTACCCCCCTCTTTTTCTTTGAGAATGTCACACACAAAAATATTTGAAAAATAGGAACTAGGTACGTCCCTAAACTTCAAATAAGAAACACTGCTATTACTGTTATGTCAGAATTTTATATTACATATAGCTGAAACTATGACCTCAATACATTTTAAACCCAAACTAATGTGGATCGACTAGTTAATGAAATGATATTCTTTCAAACAAATTCTTCAAACAATTCTTTCAAAGATTGCTAAATGTAATAGAACTGGGTAATTCTTCCACACTGATGTAATGAGACTTCCTAAAATTAAAAGGAGAGACATGTTTGGTAAACAGACCTTTGTTCACATCCCTTTTGTGTAACAGTATATACACAAGGGAAAGCAAGAAATTTAACTATTAAGGCAATCATGCCCCCATTTCCAAAAGAGTATTGCTGAATGTTGTATTTTTAACATATTGTTAATCACTAGGACTGATGACTGGTTTGAAATCCATAGAAAGAACCGTATTAAGAAGCCAAGATGAAAGAAAAATAGGAATAAATTATCTTATTAATTAATAACACATTTTAATACTGTAGACTTTCAGAAGTTATGTACCTTTTGAGGAATAATACTTTTATACAAAAGGTGACTGAGTTTCTTCTCCCACCCCCATTCCCCAAAAAACACAGACTTCAAATTATAATAAATCCTATTTGGTGTAAAATAACTGTGAATGTAATTTATAGAAAGACAAAGGATTTAATAATTAGGCATAATATGATTTTCTTACAAGTTATGTTAAAAACTTCTGGGTTTGCAAAAATGAAAAGACAAGGACAAATTGGGGACACTTGGTGGGGAGGGAAGAGGGGGAGGGTTAAGGGCAGACGGGAGCTCGGGGGACTGAGGTAATGGTGCACTGGTGTTATGGTGATGGGGAATAATACATGGGGATTACAATTGATGTCAAATATATATAAATAAAAAAAGTTAATATAAAAAATAATAAAAAAATAAAGGAGCTCATATTTTAGAGAAATCTTTGGATTTTTCCATCAGATGAGCATAAAACCAATCAAACAAAAAAATTAACAATTGATCAAATAAATTAAAAACAAAAGTAAAAAAAAATTAAAACTTCTGGGTTTGTTATTTTTATTGTGGCATAACTGACATGAGATTATATTTTAGCTATACAACAGTCAGTACTTATATATACTGCAAAATGATCACCACAATAAGTCTAGCTAACATTATCACAATGTATCATATATCATATGGTACCATCATATACCATACAAAGTTTTTTCTCCTTGTAATGAGAAATTCTACTATATGTTACATTCCCATGACATTTTTTTTTTAATAACTGAAGTTTGCAACTCTTGACAGCATCCATTTTGCTCATCCCCCAATTCTCATCTCTGGCAACCACCAATCTGTTCTCTATGAGCTTGTACCTATAAGCTTGGTTTTTCCTTTTGTTTTTGTTTTAAGATCCCACATAGTACAAATGGATTATATAGTATATAACCCAAAGTTTTTCTTTGATGTATTTCACTTAGGATAATGCCTTCAAGGCCCATTAATGTTGTCAAAATAGTAAGAGTTTATTCTTTTTTTATGGTAGAGTAATATTCCACTGTTATATATACACATATATACATACATACACACACATATATGGCTTTTAAAAGATAACAACTTGGTAATACAAATGCCACTATTTAACTCTATTTTTCAAAGTAAATGGACTACTCTGGAAATTCAATTTGAGTTTTAACAGGTTATTTACACGATCAGTTCACTAAACAGTAGAGCAGAAACTATCAAAAATTTGCTTTTATTTCATAAAATTCATGAACAAGTTTCCCTTTGACATTATTTCATACAGTTTTAAAATGATAAATTGTTTCCTCAGTAAGATAAAAAGTAAAACATTCTGAAGAAACTACCTAAAATTGGTGCTACTTTCTTTAAAACTCAACATTAAATGAATGGTTATTCATACAGAGAAGATAAAGACTCACCAGGTAAGCTTCATGAAATAAAAAAAAAAAATCCTGTAAGTAAAGACTAAAAATAAAACGCATTTAGTTTACTACAAAAACTGCTCATTAAACGCCTGAGATACTCATTTAAAATGTACCCTCAGGGGCCTCCCTGGTGGCACCAGGATTTGTCTCAGCACTATGAAGCTTTCAGCAACCACTGGAGCATGAGTTTGATTCCAGGCTTGGGAGCTGATCCACATGGCGAGTCATGCATCGCCTGCCTTGCCCGCTGCTCCCCTCAGTGTATTTCAGTCAAGCTGCCTGTTCTGCTCCCCACTCTATCTCTGGCAAACACACACACACACACACACACACACACTACCTGACCCCCTCCCTAAAAACACACAGCTCTGGCCTACACCCAAGCTCTTGGGTGCATAAATAAATCTTAAAAAAATAAAAAAATTAAAATGTACCCTTACTTGTATGTAGCTTGGGTAAATGAACCTTTGTTTCAGAAAGATTAAGACAGCAATATGTAAAGACTTCTATACTTTCTAAAACAGGAAGATTTAAGTGGTTGATATAGTTGAAAAATATATTCACCATGTCAGGAGGAGTAATAAAAAAAATCAACATATTGTATATTATTTTTAAATGATAACATGGCAATTGCACACTTTTGAAAAGAACACAGAAAGAAGTAAAAAATAGTTAAACTATTAGAATAATCCACAAGGAAGGTCAAATTCATTTTCATGTAAAATAAAGAATCACAAATTTTTTTTAAAGATTTATTTATTTATGCATACAAGAACTGGGGTACAGGCCAGAGGTGTAGGGGGTGAGAGGACTCACCAGAGACAGAATGGGAACCGAACAGGCCAATCCACTGAAATACACTGCTGAGGAGAGCAGTGGGCGAGACAGGAGAGGTCTGCTGTACCATGTGGGTCACCTCCCTGGCCAGGGATGGAACTCCTGCTGCAGTAGCTGCCAACAGTTTCACAGTGCTGATACTTAACCCCTTGCTCCACCAGGGAGGCCCAGAACCACAAATTCTCTATGAGGCAAATGTTAAAATGTAGAACCTAAACTCAGGCAAATACATAAAAATAAGTAAGGGCCAGGTTTAATGTGCATAAAGTATTCCAACCTACAGGAAATCTGAGAAAACATAGGTATGCTCAATGGCTATCAATTAAAAAAAAAAATGTTAGTTCCATTTTGTTGCGTGTGCATCTCCTGTAATAAATTTGAGTCAGCACCAATGACAGCTCTGCAGTCCTCCTATGTGGTACTGATCAGGTGGTTGCAGAGCTTCGGCTCACAGCAACACAATGCAGCTGAGCAGGCAAGCACAGCCCACAGCCAGAAGCAGCTCCTACTCTCCAGAACAAGGGGACATTTAAGCCAAGTTTCCCGGAGAAAATGAGATGCTGATAAATGAAGACGACACTATGGTAAGCTGTTATTTCAATCAGTAAAAGATTGACTTTGGAATTTTTGTCTTTTTTTTTTATTTAAAGAAAAAGTCAGCATTAGCACTGAATATATATTCAATAGCAAGTGCATGCACCAGAAATTTGCTGCAGTGTCAGTTGAGAGATATTTTTCTTAATATTCGTTCACCTTGTAAATATCCACGTAATTTTCTTTTAGAATCGACACTGGAATTTACAGAAAATAAAATTACTTTATAAAATGTGAGGTTTAAAGGTACGGTGTTGGTACGGTGTTGGATTTTCCAACTGCCTTAAAATATTTTACAGGATGCATTTATTTTAAAAAAATCAGATAAAATTCCTAAAGACTGCTTTAATATCTAAGGTAAAATCTCAGTCTGCAAACGCACATTGACTATTACATTACTGCAGAGAGCAGAAAAAAAAATCAAAACAGAGACACGACAGCCATTTTTTTCCCCATCTGAGTAAGAAGGGATGTTATCCAAAATAGTAATAGCTAGGACTTTGACTCTTCATTTGCAGAAATGCCATTGTATAATAATAAGGCTCCGGGAAGAAAGACAAAAAAAGAATATGGTAAAAGAAAGGAGAAATTAAGGGGTAAAGGCAGTCAAGAGTGGAGTGGGGGAAGAAGTCTCTACCACACAGCCCCAATTGAAGGATTAAGCATTTGGACTATAAATGAAGGAGAGCTTTGTTAGTTTAATCACTGGAACAATTATAAAAGGACTCAACAACAACGAGGTTTATTGAAAATTTTGTCTAATGCTAACTGACCCATGCAGATGCCTAAATTGTATTTGCATATTAAAAGAAGGGTGTATCTGTTTGTTTCCAGGCGTTGATGGAATGTCAGATATTGAAAATGTCTCCCAGCCTGTTCATCCTTCTGTTTCTCACACCTGGTATTTTATGCATCTGTCCTCTCCAATGTATATGCACAGAGAGGAACAGGCATGTGGACTGTTCAGGCAGAAACTTGACTGCGTTACCATCTGGACTGCAAGAGAATATTATCCATTTAAACCTGTCTTATAACCACTTTACTGATCTGCATAACCAGTTAACCCAATATACCAATCTGAGGACCCTGGACATTTCAAACAACAGACTAGAAAGCCTGCCTGCTCAGTTACCTCGGTCCCTCTGGAACATGTCTGCTGCTAACAACAACATTAAACTGCTTGACAAATCTGATACTGCTTATCAGTGGAACCTTAAATATCTGGATGTTTCTAAGAATATGCTGGAAAAGGTTGTCCTCATTAAAAATACACTAAGAAGTCTTGAGGTTCTCAACCTCAGTAGTAACAAACTTTGGACAGTTCCAACCAACATGCCCTCTAAATTACATATCGTGGACCTGTCTAACAATTCTTTGACACAAATTCTCCCAGGAACATTAATAAACCTGACAAATCTCACGCATCTTTACCTGCATAACAATAAGTTTACATTCATTCCAGATCAAGCTTTTGATCAACTCTATCAATTGCAAGAGATAACCCTTTACAATAACAGGTGGTTATGTGACCACAAAGAAAACATTACTTACTTGTTGAAATGGATGATGGAAACAAAAGTTCATGTGATAGGGACTCCCTGTACTAGACAAATATCATCTCTGAAGGAACATAACATATTCCCTACACCTTCTGGATTTACCTCAAGCTTGTTCACTGTAAGTGGGATGCAGACAGTGGACACCATTAACTCTCTGAGTATGGTAACCCAATCCAAAGTGACCAAAACACCCAAACAATACCGAACAAAGGAAACAACGTTTGGTGCCACTGTAAGCAAAGATACTACCTTTACTAGCACTGATAAGGCTTTTGTGCCCTATCCAGAAGATGCAGCCACAGAACCGATCAGCTCACATGAAGCAGCAGCTGCAACTCTAACTATTCATCTCCAAGATGGAATGGTCACAAACACAAGCTTCAGTAGCGCAACAAAATCACCCCCAACACCCATGACCCTAAGTATTACTAGTGGCATGCCAAATAATTTCTCTGAAATGCCTCAACAAAGCACAACCCTCAACTTACGGAGGGAAGAAACAACCACAAATGCAAAGACTCACTTACCTTCTATGGCAAGTGCTTGGAAAGTAAATACTTCATTGCTCTTAATGCTCAATGCTGTGGTCATGCTGGCTGTCTGAGGGTCCGCATTTTCTGACACTAATGAAAGAACTCCTCCCTGATGTATAGTTGGGAAAATATGCCCCTATCTAACCAGTGATTTAAATCATATTAAGTATTCAAGAAAGCCAGTCTTACATTTCTGACACTGATGTAAATGAAGTAACTTGTCTTAAATAAAAGAAGTGCACAATGTCTTGGTACTTGCTGCTATTTTATTGTCTTAAGTAACACTAATGAGTTTTTTTAATGAAATGTTTTCTTTTTAAAGCTTCAATTTATTGCTGAAAATATAAAGCATCTAAACTTTAATATGTATTTTATGTATGTTTACACTGTCAAACATCTGGGGAAAAAAAAATAAAAGGTCTACCCTCATAACTGTGTCACTTGGCTTTCTAGTCATAACAACTCCATCTACTTAGTAGAACTGCAATTACCTAATAACTTTCTGTTCCAGGGTATCTTGGTAAAGTCTTTAAGGTGAATGAAACATTGGAGGCATCCAAGAATTTGCCGATACAGTAAAATTGTGGTTGCCACCCCATGAATGGTTATACCACATCATTATTTTATACACAAGCCGTGATTGTTTTAAATCTAAATGATGTCCTGCTTCTGAGGAACTCTTGGCTACTTTACAGATTATATAATGGACAAAAGCTCTTCAAAAAGCTAGAAGACATTAGGCTTTGCATTTTAATAAGGAAAGTTTAATGGCCTTGTTTTTTGCATTTAAGAAAAGTATTAAAGCAATAAAAAGTTTAATTTAAAAACAAGCGAGGAGTTTTAGTATATATTTAGTAGACTATTAATTGATAATTTTCAATATTTATAAAAATGAAAGCCTTATGTTTAGGAGAGGGGAATTTATCTTTTGTAAATCAAAATTAGGCTCTAACTTACTTAAAGGAAAAATTAGATTAGGATAAAATCATAGGGGTTTAACATTACTGAGGGATGGAAAGGGAAAGAATAGAAGAAGTGAAAAGAAAAGGGGGATGGGATTCTTTGGTGCTACAACCAGGCAATAAACTCTATCTGCAGACAACAGGACGAGGACTCGGTGTGGGGCAGATCTCAACACAACAAACCAACATGCACTGGACTTCAAGAGGAAGAAAACTGGTAATTTCCTACAAATATAAAAGCAAGCTATCTTTATGAATTAGTAACACATAGTCATAGCCAAGAGTCAGAAAAAGAAGTCCTGAAGCAAGGTTAGATTAAAATGCAAGACAGCTAACTGAAATGGGTGAGCCACAAATGAGGTATTTCATTTGAGAGACATAAAAAGAAGAATTCTTACCCCCACCCCTCCTTTAAAGGACCAGGCTTATGGAAAACTTACTGTTGAACTTCACTAAAGCAACTCCTTTTCTATGTTGTCTAGAACAGTGGATTTTGAACATTTTTCTGTCCTGGCAAAACCATATGCTTACTATGTCAGAGAATGTCACCATGAAGAAAAAGATTTATCTTCAAAAGTACCCTAAATGATTTTAAGATGCATTATCTTTAGAAATGGGCAAACTGTTTCACTCCCTTCCAATCACTGAGCTAGTATCTTTACCATCCATAATAGAGGCTGACTGCTTAGATTATTTGCTCATCTACCACAAACTTGTATCTTGTTTTTAAAAAGACATATACTGAGTACTACAGAAAGCAGGGCACTCTGAGGGTGACAAAAATTTGACATTGTCTTAGAAATCTTCTGGGGAAAAGTGACAAGAAGTAAAATTATGGGTTATATAGCATTAGCAGCATCTGTGGATTATGCCAATCTCACTGACATGTCTGCAAAATGCAGAGGGAAACTTTGTAAATCTATAACACATGCCAACTACAGAGACCCTAAACCCTTAAGACAAATGTACCCTGTCTTAGGGTAATTAAATACTTCGTTCTAAGGAAATTATGTTTATCATTATTCATGGAGGAGAGCCCATTATTTGCCATTAGGCAAAAATTACTATATTAAGGGTTCCATAAACATTTCAAAACACATTTAGTCTCAGCTATCAATATCAGATCATGAGCTATCTATTCATCTATCCATCCCTAAGGATTGCTTCTATTTTCACATGTAACTTTTAATTCTCACAAGTTAAGAGACTCCAAATAAGAGCACAAACACAAAAGCAAACGTAGTAAGGGAAAAGTAACAATGAAGAGTATGTGTTCTGATGGCAAAGATTCTAGGCCTAAACTGAGTTTGTCAACTGAATTTAGGTCTAGAATCTTTGACATTTCTCAGCTGACATCACTGGACAAGTTAGTTCACTGCCACAATGGTTGGTGATAGCTTGATAGCACTGAGACTTTAACCCCCCTGCCACCAGGGAGGCCCCTCAATAGCATAATTTATATAAAGTCTTATCACTGTATCTGGGATGCCACACTCCAATAAAAAGTAATGTTACTGCTATTAAGAACTTATTGTTATATTTATGTCTAAGCCCAATGCTTTGAGAAGTTCTCCTATATGTAAATACCCAAGTTTTACATCCTAATAGCAAGAGAATGAAAGGGTCTATTTACTTTAGTCCCTGTTTCTCCACACTGTAAAATTCAAGTTCAGATAAAAGTGGAATAGGAACCCTGAAGAAAGTTAGAGAAACATTCACTAAATCACAGCAAAGGAAAAGATATCTTCTATAACTAACTTACATGATCACAGATGTTTTATTTATCTACCATGTTTTATTTATCTTCTAGAGCAATACCGTGAAGCAAAAGCAAATTTATGTGTCTGACGCTAAAATGTCAGACACAAGTCAATTTAAGAAATTTTACATAATTATTTCCTACAAAATACATCTTTAGAACTAGATAGAATTATACCATGTATTACCAAGTTTCAGTCAACAACTGGCTTAAAGGTGGAAAGTTATGTAGGATGCCTGTTATCATCAATCTTTTTAACATTAGTTGGTAAATTCCAGAACAAAAATCAGAAACAACAGATAGAGAAATAAGAAACGAATAGTAACAGGTGAAGTAACTAAAGAATTTCTCAGAAAGACCTTCAAAAGAATAACCTTAAATAACAAAAAATAAATATGAAAATATTAATGGTTTTCTCACATGCTAGCAACAAATAATCAGAAAGTAACAGGGAGCATATACTATTGTGACAGCAATAACAAATCAAAATACACAATGTCAAAAAAGAGTGTTCAACCTTTCTTGGGAATGTAGACTGATCCAGCCCTACAGAAAAAAGTGTAGAGATTCTTAAAAAGACTAATAATGAATCTACCATATGACCCAGCAATTCTACTCCTAGGTATCTACCCAAAGAACACAAAAACACTCATTTGAAAGAAAACCTGCACTATGTTTATAGCAGCACTATTTACAAACAACCAAGATACGAACAACCTAACAGCTCCAGCACAGATGAGCGGATCAAGACGACGTGGTATACTACTCAGCAATCAAAAAAAGAGATAAACTCATGCCATTTGTGGCAACATGGATGGAGCTGGAAGGAATTATTCTAAGTGAAGTGAGCCAGGAGAAAAAAATACAGGATGGTTTCACTTTTATGTGGAATCTAGAGAAACCAACGAAGGATCAGACAAAGATAAACTAAGATCAGCCCTTGAAAGCAGACAACAGATCTGGGACACTGGGGTGGGGTGGAGATGGGTGGGGGGTGGTGAGCTAACGTGAGGGGGATAAGAGTGGAAGAGCAGAAAATGGGGGTAAGGAGAGCACAATGGGCTATGGACTGTGGGTACTCTGAGGGTGGGAAAGCTTATCGTGACCACACACGAGAGGAAAGCCTCCTATACTGTGAAAAAAAAAAAAAAAACAAGAATTTTTTAAAAAATAAAGATAAAATAACATTTACATAAAATTTGTAGGACCAAATGGGGAAAATCTAATACACAATGAGAGGTATCAACCAAGACTTAATAAGGATGATAAAAAAGTCTCTTTATTCATTTATCCCTTCATTCAGTTAAGTATTTATTCTACATCTGGAACATACTGGCCACCAAGGTTAAGTACAGGAGACACACCTTGATTGAAAACTGCACACATGAGATGATTTCCAGTAGAATTAAAGCTAACTCTGACAAACTTCGAAACATTCAATGATCCTTTTTTGGTCATGACTTAAAACACCTAAATTCATCTGGAAAAATAAGTAGGCAAGAATAGAAATAGTAGCAGTACAGGTGTTTTAGCCTTCTTGTGACAGAAACATCACTAGTATGAAGCCAGAATGATAGTGGCATAAAAATATGAAGGAAGACACTTACCATCTTCCTTCAGGGATGGGCCTCTCTTGAGTCTCAGCACGATCACCGCTCAGCCTGAGTCTGAAGCCCGGCCAGAGCACTAACACATCACGCAGGCAACTCCTCCGGTCTAGCCTTCACCCTCAGCAGGGTGTTTCAGTCAAGCTGCCTGTTCTGCCCCCACTCTCTCTGGTGAATCCTCTCACCCCCGTACCTCTGGCCTATACCCCAGCTCTTCTATGAATAAATAACTCTTTTAAAAAGACAGTAACACATTAAGAAATAATAGCATAAATGAGAGCATTGTAAACATGAGAACTCTCTGTGCCTCCATTTCCTCACTGGGCTATTGTGAGGAAAAATATGAGTTAATACATATAAAGTACTTAAACAGTGCCTACCATACTACTGTAAGTTCTCAAACATTATTAATTTTAGAAGTAAGAAGAAAACACAAATAAAAGAGAGGCAAAGATTCAATAAACAATGCAGGGAAATTGGAAAACCACTCAATTTTAACACTCACTTTATGTGATATATCTAGTGAGTTAAGGACAATAGCATTTTTAAAAGATGTCTAAGAAGCAGCAGAAGAATTTGGAAATATAAATCTCTAGGTGAAAGCTTGTATTCTTAACTAGAAAAGAAATCACCAATAGATTTATCCATACAAATCCCCCAAATTTCTTTATGCTGAAACAACAAACCGGATAAAAATACCTTATTAAGGAGACTGTAAGTGAAGGGTTCATAAAAATGCTAAGAAAAATACTTAGATTCCCAATGGTAAGTAGGCAAAAGATACAAATGACATTTACAAGATCGGAAACATGATGACTGATATGTACATGGTAATATGGCCAATCAAATAATAATTGAGAAATGCAATAAAAATATGGTATCATTTCTCATTTTTAAATCAACAAGCAATTTTTTAAAATTAATAATCAAGAAAGAGGGCCTCCCTGGTGACGCAGTGGGTTAAGCAACGCACTAATAAGCAAACCGCAGCCACTGTAGCACGAGTTCGATCCCTGCTGCCGGCCAGGGAGGGACGGACCCACATGGCGTGGCAGACCTCTCCTGCCTCACCCACTGTTCCCCTTAGCAGTGTGTTTCGGTCCATCTGCCTGTTCTGCTCCCCACTCTGTCTCTGGTGAATCCTCTCACCTCCCATGACTCTGGCCTGTACCCCAGCTCTTGTATGCATAAATGCATAAATAAATAAATCTTTAAAAAATAATCAAGAAAGATATAATAGCCATATTCACATGGTTGAACCCTTTAGACATCAGTTGGCAATGATCAGAAAACCTAAACAGTGATAGCTTTCCTGACCATCTGAGACTACACAGGAGTTTCTCTTGACCAGCATTCTCCATTTGCAAAGCAGCAGAGACAGCTCTCCTTCAAAGACTGCCTTCCTGTGACTATGCAAGATGCTTCTTTCAACAAACCTGTCCCTTTCGGGGTGAGCGCCGAAGGTTGTGCAAGCAACCTTTACTTCTCTTCCCTTTTTATAATAAATCTGCCCTTTTGGATATTTATATTTAAAAAACTAAAATATTTTAATCTTCAACCTATTAAATTTTAAGTAAATCACAGCATTCCTTCTAACAAGACAAACGAAAACAATGCTGAATATCTACCATCATGAAATTAAGTAAATGATAATTCATTAACCAGAATGAACATGACTAAAATACTTATGAATAATTAAAGTTTGAAATATAGAAAATGCAATATATTAGAAATATAAGCAAAAATGATAGGATATAGGGGCCTCCCTGGTGGCGCAGTGGTTAAGCAACGCACTGTGAAGCAAACCTCAGCCACTACAGCACGAGTTCGATCCCTGCTCCCGGCCATGGAGGGGACCCACATGGTGAGGCAGACCTCTCCTGCCTCGCCCGCTGCTCCCCTCAGCAGTGTACTTCCATTGATCTGCCTGTTCTGCTCCCCGCTCTGTCTCTGGTGAATCCTCTCACCCCCCACACCTCTGGCCTGTACCCCAGTGCTTGTATGCATAAATAAATAAATCTTTAAAAAAATGATAGGATATAAACAAAATATTATAGAACCAAGGAAAATGAAAAAAGAGAAATTATGAAAATGTTTGTGCACTGTTTTGTCCTTGAAAAATACAAGAGATCTAAGAAAACAACTATTGAAACAGTTGTCCATGGGATCAAGGTTGAAAAGGAAAACAAGAACAGAAAAATACACAAGATGAACTGTGAACAGGTCAGAGTGGTCTAGAAAATAGAGTTTTAATCATGAAATGAAAAACAGACACAGAGAAGCACAATTAGAGTTCTGGAAGCATACTATATGTCATTAGTCTACTTTAGCTTTATTGTGGTCAACTGATATCAGGATTGTTCCCCAACAAATCTAACCAAACAAGCTCTTTTCTCTCCTTAAATTCAAATCAGAACAAAACAAAAACAAAATTTCAATAATTTCCCAAGTCTCAGAATAAGGCTCATTCTATGGAAATGCCCTTGTTTTCCTTTACAGTATCATCTTAAATTTTTCCAGCTCTCTTGCACAGTTTGGTTCAAACAAAAGATCAGCTTGTCTCTCCTAATTCACCATTCTAGCTCCTGCAAACAGGCTTCCAGAAATGCTACATGTTCTCTTTGGTAGCACTTTTCTTCCCTCGGCAAATCTTTATTTATTCGTTTGATTTCACTTTAGATATCATTTATTCTTAGGAGTTTTTTTTTTTAAAGCCATCTGGATTTGAATTTATGAATAATGAATTAATATAGATCAAAGATGTGACTGGAGGACTAACAATGGCCTACTTAAGTCAAATTTGCGAATCTTATTTCAAAGCCTAAGTTTTTTCATAGTCCAGAGAAAAGAGAGAAGAAAAGCTAAGAATGAAAGGAGGATTTAGCTAGGCTGCTACTTGTTATTTAAGAAATTAGTTTTGGGCAGTGGGAAATGCCCAATTGGAGCAATACCAGAGAAAAGTTAATTCTGATACCTGTGAACAATTTAAAACAAGCAGATTGCTCAAACGAAGTCAGTCAGGGAAATAGAAACGAATGCCACCTGCACGTGTTAATAATGTGTTAAGCAGATTAATTTGCTTCACACTTGGAAAACTGTGGTGGAAAGTGAGATTTTAAAGAAGCCCAACTCTTAAGAAATATCATGTTGGTTCAACAACCCCAAAATCATTAAAATGTTTAAGAACAAGTTGAGACATATGCACAACCATTTACCTTTTCTATAAACAGGGGACTGATATTCTGAATTTGTTAGAGGTTATTGATGAGATCAAAGCACAGAAATTACACAAAGATACAATCACAAAATAAAAACAATTTGTTTTTAAATGAAAACAACTCTATTTAAAGCACACCGTGAATAAGAGGTAAGGTTTTGTCACCTACAGCCTATGTTATCTTGGGCAATGGATTAAATATGTCTTCTAGTAAAAATGTACTAAAGAACATATATTCCATGTAGATATTTTAAGATTAAATCATGTATGTTAAGGAACTTTGTAGGGGGCTACAAAGATGTTTTAAAAATTACTGCTATGCCTTGTATAAAATATTCTTGGGTAACTGACAAGACCAGAAATGGAAATGACCAATGTATAAAAAAAAACAAAAAACCCAACAATGATAAAAACTCCCAGGTATCAGAGACCCTCTTTAGTTACACTTTAGGGAACTAGCTTACAAATTTATGATTTAATTTATCCCATGGGAAAGACGATGAAGCAAAAAAAATTAGATATTTGAACACTTCATATGCATATCTCAATGCCAAGGATCAATCAATTATTGAATATTATTGAATATTTCACACTCAATGTTTATTATTATTACCTTTCTTACCAAGAAAGGTAGTTTTTTCACTCTGAGTAATTTTGTTGTCCACAGTCACAATTAAAACAAACAAAATGAATACTTTTATTTATAGAAAATAAACCAAGATTTAACGACTTTTCAACAAGAAAGAAAGAAAAAAAAAAACAAACCCAAAAGCTCAGTAAGGAAAAACAAGGATGCCATTCACCACAATAACCACTGGGAAGGCCCTTGTTTGCCAACCAAAGCCTCAGACCACTATTGCATCTGAGATATCACGTACTATAAGAGTAACTGGCATACAGCCACATCCATTTACCAACACTATTACTTAAGCATCAGATACTCAGTTGTATTTCCTCAAACTGATGACAAATAATTAAAGGAAGCAAATAAATGTTTAAAAGTAATTTCATCTATGTATAGCCTCTAAGATATTTCCTTGTGATATGGCTTTCTACAATTATATAAACTGTTTCTTGCTTTCCTAACAGATACTTGGCTAATGTGTTGAGTGTCTTATCTAACTTTAAATTAAAAGGACAAAAAAAAAAAAAAAGAGGATACTTACTATGAACTTAGATACGGTGAAAGCTAAAGGCTCTGAAAATATGTTAAAATTAATCAAAGGGTCAAGGAGTCACCTGAAAATAGTACACCAGCTTCATATATTAACAGCAAGTTGACTATACACTAATTTTAACTTTAAAAATAAATATCATGCTTGGTATTTATTTCTGTAATTTTTTTTCCAAAGCAGTCAGACTGAGTTATTACAGTCTTATTCCAATGAGACTGTCATTACTGAAAACATCTCTGGGGTTCCTCCTTTCAAATACCACCAAGAGTCCATATATAAGTGATACAGAAAATATTCTTTTTAAACAAGGACAACAAATATTATCATTAGTTACATTTTATCTTGTTTATCAAAAATTTCAAGTTTGGAGATTTTTCCTATCACATTTAAAAGAACATACTTTAGATTCTAAAAGCATTTCCAAAATTTATTTCCCAAAAATAATGTGTCCAAAGGCAGCATGATTTGAAGAGAATACATCACTTCCAACAGTGACTCAAAGGAAACAATATTAACTTCAATGTATTTGTTCTTAGATGCTTACTTTAGAATATTTCCATGTTGTTTTACATAGTCAAACCTTGTAAATATATCTCAAGATTATTTCAAGGATTACATATTTATACTAAAAGGTGAACTATAGTAGATACAAACACACACACACAATTTTTGGAGCAATTGATGGATGTCGTCACTAACATTTTTTGTAGCATATGTCATGACAACCAGATTATTCAGTATATATCAATCACTAAATCATCTTTGACAAATAAACCAAAGTCTTTTTTCACTAACACCCAAAGTCACTTTACTTCTATAAGCCAAATATCACAGAAAACAAAACCATTTAAGAAAACGTTTGGCTCAATTCATAACTCCAATCCTAGTTACTATTAAATTAAGTCTTCTTCAAACTACATGGTGTATGTCCATAATTAAAACTGGTGATTAGTGTTCACAGCATCACTGAATGATTACATATATAATAATTAAAAGTCAGATTCATTAAGTGTGTATGAAATGTTGCACACACTACTAGAGTCTGTGTATCCAGGTGAAGACAAATAAGACCTAGGAGTTAAAAGTCCAATAGGTATACAGAAAAGTTATATCCCACACACACTTATTTATTATAACATTATATTATTTATATAGTAATATATATTATATGTAATATATTTTTTATAATACCTAAGCTATTGAAGCAAATAAATGCCAATCAATGGACAAATGGATAAAGAAAGTGTGATACAAACATACACACAGACAAACAATGGAATATTAAGCTGTTAAAGAGTATATCTTGTTATAAAGCACCGACATGAATGGAACTTGACAGCAAATACTAAGTGAGTCAGAGAAAGACATATAGTATATCACCTCACTTATAAGTGGCAACTAAACACACACACACACACACCCCAGAGAGTGGAATTCATAGTGAGGACAGGTCATTACCAGAAAGGGAGATTGGGAGATGGTCAAAATGGGTGAAGGCCAAAAGTAGAAACTCCCAGTTATAAAGTAAGCACAACATGGTGACCACAGTTAATGATACTGTATTGTGTGTCTGAAAATTGCTAAGAGTGTAAATTAAAAGTTCTTCTCACAATGAAAAAATTGTTATCTATATAGTGGTGGATGTTAACTAGAGTTGTGGGATTATTCTGCAATATATAAACATATCAAATCAGCATGTTATACACCTGAAATTAATGAAATGTTGTATGTAAATTACATTCCAATTTAAAACAGGAAAAATTATATTCTAACATGGTCACTGTTAAATAGAAATATCAAAATTATATATTTCAATAAATAATTACTACTATTAAAAATTAACAGAATTGTCAATTATTTACTAAAAAGTTATTTATCAAAATTTGCCTAAATGAAAGTCAAGAACAAGTGCTGGATGAGGGTGTGGAGAAATTAAAACTCTCATATGTTGCTGGTGCAAATGTAAACTGATAGTCATTTTGGAAAAACAGTTTTAGTAGTCTCTCAAAAGGTTAAACACCAAATTAGCATATGATTCAGCAATTGTACTCCTAATATATAAAAAGAAAACAGAAAAACATATATTTATACAAAAGCTTATACATGTATATTCATAGCAGCATTATTCATAATAGCCAAAAATTGGAAACAATATCCATCAACAGATCAATAAACAAATAAAATGTATAACTATACAATGGAATATTATTCAGCTATACAAAAGAACAAAGTATACCAAGACATACTATGACATCCGTGAATCTTGAATATAAGCAAAGGAAGGCAGTCAACAACAAAAAACATGACTCAACATATATGAAGTATCCAGAAGAGGCAAATCCACAAACATAGGAAGATTAGGGGTTGTCAGGGACTAGGGGAAGAGGGGCAAGGAGGACCAGGGAATGACTGATAATGGATACAGGGTTCCTTTTCAGGGTGATGAAATGTTTAAAACAGGAAGAGTGGTGACGACTGCACAAATCTGTGAATATACTCAAATTACTTGTAAACTTTAAAAGGATGAGTATTGTGTAAACAACTGTCTGTATTTCAATAAAGTTGTTTTGTGTGTTTTAAATATTACCTACACAGTCAGGTTACAGAGATTCAAAAATAAGACTCTGCCCTATTAGGCACTCAGCCCTAATGATAAGTCTATGCGAAAGCACAGAGGCATGGCAGGAAAGGACAATGATGAGAGGGTCAGTGTTGCTGTAGTACTGAATGAAGCATAGGAAAGTCTGGACCATCCCTCTACAAATAGTACTACACACTGATGATTAACTAGAATTTTAGTATTAAACTTAAATGACCAGTTCAGACAAAACGCTCACTTGGCATGCTGAACTTTTCGGGAAGATTTTGTAACTTTGCCGACTCCTAGTGTCTCCTTGACAACTATCCTGCTGTTGCTCTGAGTGATGTCTCTAAACATACTTTCTTGAAAAGAGTCCAGAAGCACACAAGATTTACTTAGAAACACATCCGACATGGCAACAGCATCAGTTTTCCAAAATAAGGCCAGCATCTAGCCTCTCAACAAAATGACTTTTAATCTGCTTTAGCTCAGCAATTTTGCAACAAATATAAGCAGTATAAAAGATTATTACGAGACTTTTATGAAATTCTAGGCAGCAAAAGCTTTATTTAATTAGCCAATTTTTTTTAATGTATTACCTACATGATGGGGTGGTATATGAAACAGACATATAATAGCTCCTTATTTCTTTTCTGTCATTAACTTTTGTTTACTGGTTTTCTAGATAGGATTTGCTACTTATAAATTTTCCTTTAAGAAGAAAAAAAAATATGAAGAAATGGCAAACATTCCCAAGGGTGATTTGTGATGCCTTAAGTATGGAAACATAACTAGCAGGATCACATATTTTTCTCTGGAAGAGATATGGTCATATGTTACAGAGATCATTCTGGAAGTAATATGGAAGATGAAGGACATGTATAAAATACTATTAACAAAGAATCCAATTAGGAAGCTGTTGCAACAGCCTAGATGAGAAGTCAGCAAACTGGTGAAATCATACCCCTATGCTGCTTGTAGCCTATTTTGAGAGCTTGTTTGGAGGTTCTAGCAGGGGAGCGCAGCTACTCGTATACCCTCGACCGAAGACAGGTCCGTCTCTATTCGGGGAAGGCCGTCCTCTTCGACCGAGCGCGCAGCTTAGGGAGGGACGCACATGGAGCGGTGAGGGAGGAAGGGGACACCCGCCTAGCCAGCCAGATCAGCCGAATCAACCCTGGCGATCAATGGGGTGACAGATGTCGCAGCCAGATCGCCCTCACATCCTGTAGCCTATTTTGGATGGCCTGCAAGCCAAGAATGAATCTTATATTTTTAAAGGGTTGCTAAAAAAAAAAGTAACATAAAGCAACATAATGCTATTACCGCTTCTCCCCCTTAAACTACAAACACCTAGTAGAACATTTAAGACTCAAACAGAATTCTTCTGACTACCATGCTAGGAATTCAGAGACCCAAATATCTGTGTATCTGATGTAGAGGTAGTGGAGATGATAGAGCCGTGGCAAGGAAGAGGGTAGAACTGTCATTCTATCCACTTATCAGGTAAGTGCAAGGGCAGAGACAGCATGGGGACCCGTGCCCTAAAGCCCCAGTGAACACTACATAAACCCACAGCCCTGTGGTGGGGAGCAACAACAAAGACTATGAAGAAAAGAGATAATCTGATCCAGGTTAACAGAGAAAGGGGGCAACATAATGACTGCATACCTGGGTGTGACACCTATACTCCATCCTGCCCATCCAGAACTACATTACTGGAAGATCAGCTTCCTTCTCCCCTCCCCCCTCATTCTAATGGTGTCTCTGATATGGAAGAGAAACCAAAAAACAAAAACAAAAGTAACGGTGCCACTTATTGGGGGGAAAAAGTGCCAATTTACCATTAAATAATATGCAGAGAAGCATGCCCACAAATAATATGAAAAACTACAGCAACATGGAATAAGAGAAGAAATCTCCAGAAATTATATGTTAAACAGATTGTGTAATCTAACAAGAGAATTCAAAATAGCTATTAAAAAAGGAAACACATTAAACTACAAGAAAACAAAGAAAGGCAATTCAATGGACTCAGAAAGGAAATTAAGAACCAGAAGGAATACTTTACCAAAGAGACCAAATTTATACAAAAACAAGGAAACAAAGATTCAGGATATAAAGAATTCGAAAAGTGAAATGAAGAAAATAAAACAGGATAGTTTAAAGTAATACATTAGTGAGACTGAAGACAAATGAAGACAGATGCTAAAAATGACTCAAGTAGAAGAGGGGGAAGTAGGATTCAGAAGAAAATGAAGAAACTCTACAAAAACAACAAACTCTGTTAGGAAGAGAAACATAAGGATAATGAGCATCTCAGAAAGTGAAGAGAGGGAGAAGAGAGCTGAGAGTTTATTTAAAGAAATAATAAGGGCCTCTCTGGTGGCGCAGTGGGTTAAGCAACACACTATGAAGCAGACCACAGTCACTGCAGCGCCAGTTTGATCCCTGCCGCTGGCCAGGGAGGTGACCCACATGTTGCAGCAGATCTCTCCTGCCTTGGCCGCTGCTCCCCTCAGCAGTGTGTTTCGGTCTACCTGTCTGCTCCCCACTCTGTCTCTGGTGGATCCTCTCATCCCTCACACCTCTGGCCTGTATCCTAGCTCTTGTGTGCATAAATAAATCTAAAAAATTAAAAAATAAAGAAGTAATAGTTGAAAACTTCCCAAACCTAGGGGGAAAACTAATCTTACTTGTCTATGAAGACAATAGAACACCTAATTATTTAATTGCCTACAATTAAATAGACCTACAGCAAGACACATAAAAGTATAATTATTAAAAGCCAACAATAAAGAAAAATATAAATGGCATCTAAGGCAAAAAATACGTAACATATTTCAATCAGACTATCATGAGAGTTCTCAGCAGCAAGTTTATGAGGTCAGGACACAGTGGAATGACATACTCACAATATCAAAAGACAAAAACTACTAGTCATACACTACCCTGCAAAACTGTCATTTAAATTTCATGCAGGAAATTTCCCAGACAATGGCTAATGGAGTTCACCATCACAAATCTTCTTTAGAAAAGCTGAAAGAAGATCTATATGAAAAGAAAAAACAAAACCTTGAGTAATGTGAGAAATAGAATCAGAAGATTACAATAAGGTATAAAATAATAATAGTATAAAAAGAGATACTAAAACAACTATAGAAAGTTCAATTTATTTATATTTTTATAATATTTAAGAAAATCATTATTGTCCACTCCGCCCATCATTCCCTGTATGCCCCTCTTCCTTTCCGTCCTCTTTCACTCTTAACCTCTGATCCCTCAGGATGTTTGCTGATGTCTAATGGCTGTTGAAAGCATTTTTACAATATTAAATTATCTGCTTTGAAAGTGTTCCATATTTGTTTTTATCCTTTACTTCCTTTGTTGCCCATAATTCACTTGAATTCCTTCTATTTTGTTGAAAATGGCTCCATTTCATCCTTCCCTACGGTATATAATGCTACATGATATATATTGATATATACCACATCTTCTTGATATAATCATCCATAGGTATTTAGGTTGCTTTCATGTCTGAGCTACTACAAATGAGGCTGCTATGAACAATGCAGAAAAGGGGGTATCTTATTTTATGAATGCATATTCTATGAATATATGCCCAAAACTGGATTGCCATGGCATACACCTAACTGATTTATGTAATATTAACTCATTCTTGCATCCCTTTGGATAAATCACATATGATCAGGGTGTATAATCCTTGTGGTACACTGTTAAATTTGATTTGTTTATATTTTGTGAAAATTTTTGCATCAATATTCATCAGGGATGGTGGTCTACAATTTTCTTTTTGTGTGTTGAATTTGTCTGGTTTCAATATTAGGCTAATATTAACATTGTAAAATGTATTAGGGAGCATTCCCTCTTGTATTTTAAAACAGCTTGAGTGAGGTGGGCATCAATTTTTCTTTTAAAGTGATAAAATTATAAATCCATCTGGACCTAAGCTTTTGTTTTTGAAAGATTTTTATTACTGCTTCAATTTCCATGCTTGGGATCCATCTGCTCAAGTCAATTGTTTTTTCCTGGATTAGTCGTTAACTATATAGATCTAGAAATATATCCTATGCTTTAAGGTTATCAAATTTATGGCATATGATCTTTTGCACTTCTGTGCTAGTTCTACTCTTTCATTTGTGATTCTGTTTATGTTTTTTCTTTTCTCCTTGGTTAGCCTCATTAAAGGCTTATCTACTTTAACTTTTAAAGAACCAGCTGTTATTTTCACTGCTTTTTTGGGTATGTATTTTTTGATCTATTTATCATGTATTTCCATTTTTTTATTATTTTCTTCCTATACTAATTTTGGGTACTATTTGTTCCTCTTTTTCAAGTTCCTCTAATGGTGATAAGAGTTTTTTTTTTTTTTTAAGACTTATTCTATTTATTTATGTATACAAAAGCTGGGGTGTAGGCCAGGGGTGGAAGGTGAGAGGATTCACCAGAGACAGACTGGGGAGCAGAAGAGGAGGAATGACTGAAATACACTGCTGAGAAGAGCAGCGGCAAGACGGAGAGGTCTGCTGTGCCATGTGGATCAGCTCCCTGGCCTAGGATCAAACTCATGCTGCAGCGACTGCTGATAGCTTCATAGTGCTGCGCTTAACACCTTGTGCCATCAAGGAGGCCTGATATTAAATGTTTATATGGGATTTTTTTGGCTCTTAATGTGGGCCTGGATTGCAATTATCTTCTCTCTTGAGATCCACTTTTTTTTTTTTAAACAGATCCCAAAGATTCTGTATCATCATTTTCACTCTTGTCAAGGTGCTTTAAATTTCTGCTTTGATTTCCTATTTTACTCAATTGCTTTTAAGCAGCATGTTGTTTAATCTCCATGCAGTCACTGTTTTTTCTGTTCTTTTTCTTATACTTGATTTTTCAAAAGTTTTTGTTTTCACATTTTTTTTAAATTGAAGTAATACTGGCTTATATTACTGTTGGTATTTTGGGAGTATAGGACTCTTCCTTCTCCTTGATTTCTGCTTTTACAGAATTATGGTTAGAGAATGTACTAGATAAAATTTCAATCTCCATAGTTTGAATAACTGCTTTTGTACCAAAATATTGTCCATTCTTAAAAATATTCCATACGCACTTGAGAAGAATGTTTATGCAATGATTTTTGGTGTGTTCTGTAGATGTTCAATAGACCTACTTTGTCTAGCTCCTATTTTCAAGCTATTATTTCCTTATTTGTGCTTTGTCTTGTTGAGCTTTTCACTGTTCTAAGAGGTATTAAAATATTATTGTGTTAAAAACCAAAAATGAAAAGACAAGGACAAATTGGGGACACTTGGTGGGGGGGAAGGGTTGAGGGCAGACAGGAGCACTGGGGACTGAGGTGATGGTGCACTGGTGATATGGTGATGGGGAATACATGGGATTACAATTGATGTCAAATATATATAAATAAATTAAAAATATTATTGTGTTATTAACATCTCTCTTTTGTCATTGTTTTATGTCTACTGGTGCTCCATCACTCAATGCTTTTATGATTGTTATTTCTTCTCATATTAGACCCTTAATCAAAATATAGTGTCCTTTTCTATCTTTTATTACCTTTTTTAAAAAAATTTTTTTAAAGATTTTATTTATTTATGCATGCAAGAGCTGGAGTACAGGCCAGAGATGCCGGGGGTGAGAGGATTCACAAAAGACAGACTGGGGAGCAAGGACGGGGATGAGGGCAGAAAAAGCACAAGGGACTGAGGTGATGGTGCACAGGTGGAAAGGTGGTGGGTACTCCCTGGGAATACAAACGATGTCAAATATAAATAAATAAATAAATAAATAAATAAATAAATAAATAAATAAATAAATAGGGTCCACTGCATGGTGTTGGATGGTAACTAGATTTGTGGTAGTGAACATAAAGCAATATATACAGATGTTGATTTATAAGGATGTACACCTGGAGCCTATATGTTATAAACCAATGTTAACATAATAAAAAGGAAAAAAAAACCAGAACAGTCTTGTTGAGGTTATAGCTAATTCAATAAACTATTTTAAAATATTTTTTATTAAAAGAAAAAAATTCTTATGTGGTTTGTAAAATCTAAAATAAATCTAAAGTATTGAATTAGTTTTAATCGCAACAGACTATTCTGATTCCAGTTTAAACAACTGATGAAGCTACAAACTGAGTGTGTAGTATAAGGCTAACACAGAAAAAAAATGTGAAGAATTAATAAAACTTATTGACTAAATTAGATATATGTAGTTAAGAGCAAGAAGACGTGAAGATTACTTAAAACTCAAGGTAGATGGTAAAATCTTGCTATATTATTTAAGAGAAAAAAATAGAGTCTTCCTGAAAAATTAAATTTTCCCCCCATTGGTAACAAAAAATGAGAATGACAAACCAAAATTAGATAACACACATCTGCACTTGGGACATGTGTTCTGCAACAAAGGGGAAATGTGTTCTTTTTTCCTATATTAGATTTCTAAAATGAATGTGTTGACATGTTACTGGAGAAGGGAAAAGCAGTAATATACAATTCTAAAATGTACTCACATTAAGACTAACATAACAATAGTGTGGGCTTTTTTTTTTTTTTTTCATATTTCTATATCCACTTAGTCAAAAATCTTCCAAACAGTTTCTGGAAAAGTAATTGTCCACACTGAAAAGTCACTTGTTGCTACATATCACTCAAATGTTTTAATACTTTAATTAAAATACAGCTAAGAACCAGAACAGAAAAACAAAAATTTTAATCCTAAAAACCCAAACTGTAACAGGGTGGTCCCCAGGAAAGGGGGAAGTTCCAGAATCCCAGTTCCGCCCTAAGTGGGTGAGGCTGAGCAGGGATAAGAAGATTCTGCAGAGAGGAGATAGGAGGACAGAAGGAAGAGAGAAAGAAGGAAGCAGGATGGAGAGAAGCAAGGAGACCTGGAGGAGGCACATGGGGCAGAGGGAGGTTAACAATGGCAGCTTTCACCTTGATTTTGGTTTTGCTCTTTTCCTCCCGGATTTGTCTGACTCTTTCTAACTCTTTTCTATGGGTCTCTACTTGGGGCAGGCTTTTGGGCCTTGCTTTGGGCCAATCCTATTTGGCTGGACTTTTACCCTCAAGGAGATGGGTAACTTTGGATGCTTAACTTAGTAACTATATTCTTTGTCCTTTCTGTATTGTACCCTAATTGTATTAAAGTTCTTTTCCATTAAAGGTCTTATATGTTTGTGTTAATGTTGTGGATGGCAGAACCCATTCAGAGAGGGCAGGTTTGGGGGTTCTGGGGTATCTCTCTCCCTGCCCTGTAACAAAACCATTTTCAGAAATAATCAAATATGCAGACATTTCAAAACTTTAAGTTTTATATGAGGCAGAAATGGAATAAGCAGAGACATGGTAGCGTACTAATAAAAAGGTTTTCTAAAAAGCAAAAGGTGTTTTTCCATTGTCATCAAAGTATAACTGCCACTCGAGAAAACATTCAAGTGTTCTTTTCATGAGATAAAAGCCCCAAAATAGCGTCTATATAAGTTACAGAAAGGAAAACTAGACCTATATGTAAAGTAACATAGTAAAACTGCAACTTGAAGTTCTTAAGAAATTGCTGTGTGAAATTTACAAGCACTCAAATTTTACAAATAAGATCACTTTTTTCCATCTTTTTAGTTTTGAAAGAACCAATATGTGAAGGGAAAAAGAAAGTTCTGGAACTACCTTAAATTATACTTAGGTGTTATATATTGCCTTAAAGTGACTTGCTCCCTTAACTATTAGAATCGGAGTTATTGCCTAGAATCAGGGTTAGTACCAAAAATAGCACTTTTATCACAGAAACCTATTTATATGGCAGGGCAAACATATAATTACTGAGCATTTGTCCTTTCTCATGAGTTACCCTCTATTAATCATATGCAACCCCCTCTTCTCTCCTTGAAGCCCCAGTCCTCTAGTCCCTTCCTTAGCTCAGGATATATATTCTCATTTTCTTCACTGACCCTGGAATCTTCATTTCTATGTAGAGTCCCAGAACATACGTAAGAAAATTGGCCTTTTTCTCTTGCTAATCTTGTCTGATGCTGTGTTGATTACTTAGTCAATCAGAGAGGAACCTGGAGTGGTGGGGGAAATTTCCCCTCTACCCTATAGACTTAAACTCAGGACTATGATTTGCAAATTTATGCTTATTATGTAGGGAAAATGACCAATTATCTCTTATTATTTTAGACATCATTAAATAACCCTTAGACATGAAGAAATATAGAGGAGATATTGCAATGACTTCTAATGTCTACTATGTCTTATTGAGTACAAAAAGCACACACTGTGCTGGCAGGCAGAAGGAATACAGAGAATGAGGTATTGCGTCTAATCACAAGAAAGTCAGAAATAAAAAGGTTGAGGAAATATTGATAGCTAAAAAAAAAAAGCAGATTCTAGTAAGTACTCTAGAAGTATGAAACCCTAAAATGACTATTAAGTGTAGAAATAGGAAAAGCTCATAAAAAGTGCTGCCATTAAAACTTTGAAGAAAGAGAATTTTGATAAGGAAGAAGTACTTGGGGCAAACAGGGAGGCTGTCACTGATACAGAGGTGAGAAGTATTTAAAGGCTTAAATAATGGTGATTTTTTGTTTGTTTTTGTTTGGGAATATTTGAGTGTTAGAGAGTTAAAAACTTCACATCTCACATAAGTAATAAAAGGCATAAGTAGCTTATGACTGGTAAGAATCAATGAAAATCCAAGATTGGAGAGCCATCTGGCTAGGTGATGATACAATTAACTGAGCAAGAAATGAGGCTACAACTGGGGACATGAATAGGAAGGGGAAACGCTGACTTTTAAATAATGTGAGATTGAGGTGCTTGAAATATCAGTACAGAATTATTTATATTATCTTAGTACTCTGATTTATAATACCTGCTCTAGTTGGTAACAAGAGGTCGTTTTTGTTTACTTCTTAACTTAGACCATGCTAACCTCCAGTTAAAACAGGTTCCACATTATATGTATTATAAATAATATTTAGCAAACACTGGAGGGAAAAAAAATCTCCATGACAAAGTAGGGAACTTGTACTGACTTGTACCTCTGTCATTTATGTAGCAATTTCCTTGTTTATCAACACCATTGTTTACAGCCTCGCAAATTTTTTAAAGTGTTGGGCAACTTTTTAGCGCAAAATCACCCAACTTCCCTGTATGCTAGTTATCAAGGAAATGGACAGATTAAAAGATGAAATTCTTTCAATTTTTCCTTAATAAGCTTCAATTTGGGTAGTTTAATACATTTTTAAAGTGTCTGTAAAAGTATCAAACTATGGCTTTCATGCAACCCTTTTCTTATGTATTAATAAGTATTTAACCTTTTATCTAATAGACTATTTATTAGAAGTCAGATTGTAGAGGGGCCTCCTGATGGCATAAGGGGTTAAGACGAGACACAATAAGGCTATCTGCAGCCACTGCAGCATGAGTTTGATCCCCAGCCAGGGAGGTGACCCACATGGTGCAGCAGACCTCTCCTGCCTTGCTCACTGCTCCCCTCAGCAATGTATTTCAGTACATCTGCCTGTTCTGCACCTCACTCTGGTGAATTTTCTCACCCCCACACCTGTGGCCTATGCCCCAGTTCTTGTATGCATAAATAAGTAAACATATATGTTTTTTAAAGTCAGATTGTAGAATGCTATATACTGAATTAGAATTTTGATACTTAAAAATAACTATGGACTTCTCTGTAAACACATATACAAGAGGCTTTAAGAAAAAAAATAAAGACATCTACCTCTAATGTACTTACATGATTTTAAGTCATGATAATCACAGCAAGCAAACATAAAAAAAATAGTATATTCATCTAGTTAAGAGTCTATCCAGTGAAGTAATGTATGGCTGTATAACATGGATGAGAGAAATGACAAAGTGGTATTTACTTTGGGTTCTTTAAATAAGCCAGTAGATTTTAGAAATATATTAAATTCCTGGGTATCTGCCAAAGACCATCTGTTTATATCAGTTGTTTGGAAACCACTCAACAGAGTATGTCCAAAGAAAAAACCGCAAGTCAAGTTTATAAAACACGTGACTTCTTCACTAATTATATTTAAAGAGTACACAGACATTGGTAAGACACTGAAGAAAGTCTGAATTCTTAATCTTCAAAGAAAAAGCATCAAAAGGTAATGTTAATTTGAAATTTTCTCAATTACATACTAGAACCAAATATAATTTTTAATTTATATTGGATTTATAGGCAAGTTAAAGAAAATATTTAACCATATTCAGCCAAGACAGACTAGTTGAACTATCTCAGAATGTGGCAAGTCATTAGATTTGAATATAGGAAAAAGAAAATTAGCTTACTTAATTTTAAGTTTTTTTCACTGTGAAACTTTTGCCATATGGGTACATTATGTCTTCACAATCCATTCAGACTAAAGAATATCAAGACTAAGACTCACACTCAAGTTCTAATTCTGGTCACTTTTAGATATGCATTCTTGGGCAAGTTTTTTTTTTTTTTTTGGAACCTATTTTTAAAATGAAGGGGCTGACATTAATCATTTCTAAATTTTCTTCTATCTTAAAAACTTAAGACTTTTTAAAACCCGTTGGCATATCTCAGTGGTAGTATGAAGTTTCCTAAATTTTTGCCCCTCTTAATTTAGTTCTTTTATTTGTGATATAAGTGTTAATTTTCTGTAATTATTTCAAGACAGGAAAATGATATTCAAGTTGTCACTCATCCACCTGTTCCTCTTGTTTGCTGATAACCATGTGGGTTTATCTACATTGACAAACTCAACTAGTACAACAGTCCTGAATCCCAAGATGAGCATGGAAACCGCTATGAACCTAATTTCTAAAACAACACCAAATTCCAAAATAACTTCAAACTCAGAGACAACTCCAAATATCCAATCAATCCAAAAATCCAAGATGACTCCAAGTCTTAAGACAACTCGAAGTCCCCAGTCAAACCCAAATTACAAGAGGACAACAATGATTACAATCGAGAACACGAATATGGGAAGTGGCAGCACCATACTAATTCCAATGAACACTATTCACATTATTTTCTATGTAATATTTTTGCTGTTTTGTGTGCATGCAAGCTGAAGAGGACTTGAACTGTCGATACTCCTATCTCAGTTCATTATTATCTGCTATATGGCAATAAGTCAAATAGGAAAATCAAATTTATTTCAACTTATATGAGAAATCACTGTTACCCTAGCTTAAGGTATTGTCTGCACATTTTAACCATGGAAGTGTAATTAGTATCTGAATGATAGTTTCCTTCCTCATTAAGTGCTGAAACAACTAAAAACCACATTTGCCTTTTAAATGTTGCAAAGTTAAACTGAAACTCAGATTTTTACATTAAAGTTTTAAGAGAAGAAATTATGTTTAACTAAAGTACATCTCTGCATGTATCTATATGTGTGTAGGAAGAAATGGGGGATGAGGAGTGGTACATGTTTTTGTATTGAGACAAAAAAGTGCTAATCTGGTAAAGAGAAAACACAGTACTCTTTAAAACAATACACCTAGTTGTGTTACCTTATTTCACAAATTGTAACAGTAATATGCTATATTATAATGAAACAAAAGTGTCAATGCCAGAAAGCTTTGTAATGAGTAATATAGGTGCTGTGATGACAAGATTATCCTGATTTCAGTAAACTTTTGTCTTACAGTTCAAAAGATTATTTGCAAATCAGAGGCCTAGAAGTTACAACTCATTTTCCAAACAGAAATATACCTCTTAATTATTGGTGATATTTCTGTGCTGGTCTACAAAGGTTGATTAGTCCAAAACTTACAATACAATTGTAACAGCAAAAATAGTATGTTATTAATAGTGTGGTTTAAAACCCAGCTCTGAATCTTACTACTGATAGCTGTGCTATCATAGACTAAATAGAAGATGCAGTAGGACTCCCCAACTGACTACAAATGGTCCTTCGAGTGATGGTTATATACATAGCTTTAGCCCTGAGATTCTGATTTGACAGTTCAACATAGGATCTGGGGATATGTTTGCTTTATTTTTACAGGTCATTCTTACAGCTAGGTGTGGGAATGACTAACAACTTAAGTTTGAGCTATTATACATATCAATCTGTGAGAGTTAAATGAAAAATTACATAATATACACATTTGCTCGGTGCAGAGAAAGCACCAAATGTTATTTTGATTGTTATTACTACCACCCCAAAAACAATTTCCAGATATCACAATATCCCTAAAAGCAAAATTCTTCATTGTAAGAATGAAGAATTATTTTATTATTTATTAATTTATTATTATTATCTATTACTTTAGGCATTTTGTTTTTTCTTATTCTTATAAAAATATGTACTTCTGGCAACAAATCAAACAATACACACATATAATAGAAAATTTACATTTTGATCCTTTTCCTCCTCTGATCATGCTACCCTGAAAATGTGTACATTTACATACATTTTTCAGTCAATACATGGCACATGTGTGTATATATTACTTTAACCTTGTTTGATAAATGTCAAAATCTTCCTTCTGGGTTTTTCTTTCTTTAAATCAAAAAGAAGTACATATTTACTGCATTTTTTCTTTTATATCACAACATACTACTGTAGAAATTTAGCAAATAAATAAACATAAAATAATAATCACCTATAACTTTATCCATTATTACTTTCTCTGGGTCTTGTTAAAACTGCACTAGAAGACATCTGTTTTGCCTATTCAGAATCCATCTTTCCCCATTCTCATACCAGCAATACAATTTTCCCTCAGGAAACCCTGCCCTCTGCCCGCCCACCTTCAGTTTAGGCAATTTAAACAGGACTTGCTTTGGCATTGAGCTAGAGGGGCGGACACATGAAATGGCCCTCTTGCCATAGTGATTGCTTCAGGAACCGGCACGTGACTCAAGTCAGGCCAATAACACCTGTACTCTTGCTGTAATCACTGGGAAAGAGGAGTGTTTCCACTGGGGTTGTTAAGATGGGAGAACATAAACTGTGACCACCCATTGCTTAAGAAGAGGTGCCTGGAAATAAGATCAATATAAACAAAATAGAGATCATCATAATGAAGAGTAAAGACAAATTTCTCTAGATGACACTGTCCAAAGATCTCAAGTAGTCATACACTGAGCCAATGTAGCTTTTGACTTTTTTTCCCTTTTTCATTCTTGATTTTCTTATGTACATGTGCCACTTAATATTCTTTTTGGTTTACACAAGTTAGAATTTCTTTAGTGTGTGGGTTGTAACATGTTATTCTGTAATACAGACCTATCATAATTTCTCAGCAATTCCCCTTTCGAAACAGTTGTATTTTTTTTATTTGCCTCTATAAACAGTGGTGTTACAACTGTCTTTTATTTATATTATTTTCTTTATAACAGGCAGGAGTATATGTCAGGAAATAGCAGTAACATCAAACCATTAAAATTCAATTAAAGAATAAAATATAATAAAATATAAATCTAAGAACAACTTCTGATAAAGGAATAACAATAGGTAGTCATTCTGAATCACATAACTGTGAGGCCAGGCACATGATCTGACTTAGTTAGCATCTATCATTAAAGGTTTTGCAAATAGAGATACTTTTTAGTTGAACCACATTCTTTTACTGGAATTCTAAGTGTGAAGTAGTGAGGTAATGAAGGAGTTCTTAACTGGGGCTAAAGTTGAAGGGATACAGAAAGAGGAAAATCATGAGGCAGAATGGAACATAAAGCCAAGAGAGTAAAAGAACATAAGCTGGCTCCAGAATGAATAGCTGTTCAGTTCTGTCTATATTTGGGCAGATGCCACTATAATTTATCATTTCCCTCTGGTCTATCTCCTTGAGAAGATAAGAATGATGTCTTTACAAAATTAAAAGCCTAACTAAACAGCTTAATTGATTTGCCAAGATATCAAAGGAAAATCAAGACCTGGTAACTAATAATATGGGGAGTAAGAAAAAGAGGGAAGAATTTTAAATGATAAGGTTTTTCTATAGTGGGAAAAGATGGTGATGCTATTGAGAAAGAGGCGGATTTGACTATATACTGAATTAAGTTTGGACTTTTCAAGTCTGAAATGTCTATGGACTATATACAAGCTGACTGGAATCCACAGTTGAAAAGACATTAACTAGTGCATATGGTAGTCTATGCCACATAAACATACAGTTATCAAATGAGAAATCAGACCTAATGGCGCTTTGACAAACTTGGCTCCACAGAGATAAGACCGTCACTATCTTCTGGACTTCTACATAGAACAAGGCCTTTCTCTGTCCAGATCTACTGTGTCCTGGAGCCAAGATTTTACACCAGTTAAAAATGAAGATCAGGAAGAACTTTTCATAGATCTGAATAAAAACTCAAAGGACTGAAAATTCTGAAATTATCAGTTGTATCCAAAAACAAAAAGAAACAACCCTTAAATATAATCTATAAAGAACTGTATAGTCCACATAAACACTTTATGTGAGTGGTAAACAGGATAGTTTCTACGAGCACCTCTCCCTCTTTTTTTAAACATAGGAAGTTCCTATGTTTGAAACGGGTTCAAAAAATAAACTAACTCATCAAAGATTATATAAGCAGCAGAGCCAGAGATCCTTAGTACTCTCAAGTCACTGATTCATTCCAACAGAGTATCTTTATCAGGCCCGATCTACTTATCATTGGTGTTTTCTAGACCACTCCAGAGAAGGAAGACAATCTTAAAGTTTCTGATCCTGAAGAAAAAGAAACCCGGTTCTGAGGATTTCCAGAAATCTCTGCTGTGTGAAAACTAACAAGAATATAAAGGGGAGAGGACACAATGACTCAATTTAATTATTTAGACAAAATAAGTAAAGTCAAAATATACTCTTTGTATTAAAGGTTCAGTTGGAATACAAACATCTAAAGTGTAAAAGAAAATTAAGAATTTTATTACACAGTTTTATCTCAGAACAATAAAAAGATAGAAGTTCAAGAGAAGACTTTCATGGGAAAGTGAAGATGTGATACTCAGAATTGTTAAACAGGAGGGCTAAGGATAAATGCAAGTTTCCATACTGTTTTGATGCCCTAACATAACATCTCATTCTTACAACTTCCTCACCTTAGTAGTTTCTAAATTAAACAAGTTTCACACCTTCCACCTTCACTCCTCTCCCACTATTTCCCAAGCTTTGTTTCCTACACACTGCCAAGTTTTTGTCACCCATGACCATTAGATCTACTAAAATTACTCAATTTACATGAAATGTACAAAACTCAGAGAGAGCAACCTTACAGCTAATGAAAACCAGGACTAAGCACAGTCTTCGAGATTCCAAAGTCATTGGTCACTTTATCATATCACATTGTTCTAAGGTTCAGTTATCATGCGTTTACATCATGGTAAATGAGAAGAATAAAACTGACTAAAAAACGTCATTCAAAGAGTTGCAGAATGAGGTAAGAAAAGACAATGGCAAGGAATGTAATATAAGCATCATACCTGCATTAAGGAAAAGTTTCCAACATTTTCAGAAAGGTTTTCTAGGTTAGTTCCTAGGAACTAACCTTGTCTGAAGTAGCATGAACAAATACAATCAAATTTTCCAGGCTGTCACCAATGTCATATTCACAGATTTCCGACCATTTCTCTGAATTATTTGTGATTTAACCTGATACTGAATTACACACACATTACAAAAAGTTCTCAGCTTAAAAAATTTTTCCTAATTATCATGTTGTGGGTATTATTTAATCAGAATAAACATGAAAATAAAATAAAAAATTTAAAAATGGGTTTTTTTACTCCTGGTAATTTATCTATTGTAGGTAGTATAAAACTTCATGTTAGAGAAACCAATATGAAACGGGTAATCCAAAAAGCAGTTTCTGACATTCAAAACAACATTTTCAGACAGGGTGTTTATCCAGCTTTTTTTCCTCTCAGATATTTGTCTTCAATTCTAGACAAGTCAAATAGCAAACCTCAAACTTGCTGTCTTTCTACTTTTGCTACCATTTTAAAAACTCTTAAGAAAAACTAAAACATAGTATTCTTACCTCCTTGCAACGTAATAAAAAATAGGATTCCCAGCTTTAGAAGTCCCAGCTTGGTAGAAAATACTTAATGTTTTCAAAGCCTTAAACTCCTCTTTTTCATGTACTTGATGCCTGAAAGATAAAAGGACAGAGTAACTCATAGCTTTAATTAGATTGTCCATTGAACGTTTACAAAAATCTATGATTGGACCAGATCAACGATAAAATATACAAGTGGCAAAATATTTAAAAAAGCAACAGGTTTTCTGTAGGCCATTTTGGCATCATGTATCAAAAATTTCAAGGGACTACTATGTGATCCAGAGTAGTTCATAGGATTATCCTAAGAAAACTAATGGACAGGGATATTAACCATAGAATTATTTTTAATTGTGGCATTTTTTTCAAGACAAAGGTCTTTGTATTTTCATTTATTAATATTTTAAATGTTCAATTTATGTTTAACAACATAAAATTGAAATTGAAAGTAAAAACAATCTTTCTGTTCACAAATTAAGTCACTCTGAATCAAAGCATATATACATGGATATTTTATTATTTTGAAGAATACTGCATTTTCTGAGCCTCGGTGTAAGAAATTAACATTTAGGCGGGCTCTAAAACTGTTACCATGGTAGAAAGAATTCAGCATTTAAAAGCCAAGGACCTATGAATTAGGCATGAAATCTTAAGCAGATAGTTCACACTGAGCCACATTTTCCTTAACTATAGTATGAAAATGTCATCCGCTTATCCTTACAAGTATTAAATGCAAACACCTTAAAGCAACATGATTAAATAGTGCTTAAGATACTACTAAATATGAAAATAAACTATCTATGAACTAAAACAAACTGTAAAAGAAAGTACTTATCAATTAACACATAGGGTAAGTGAAAAGTGAGATCTCAAAATATTCAAATACCATATACCTTCCCTGATAATCTTCTATTAAAAATACAAGCATATCTAACAAGTAGCCCGGTGGTAAACTCTGCATCTCAATCAAAAAGAAAGTAATCATCAATTTAAGGTGGTACTTTACCTCGTCATAAATTCCTCAAACTTTGAACTGGTAAGGTTAAGGCTTGACCAGTGTGTATCAGCCACAGGTTTGTGTTCTGGAGGACCCAGGTATGCAAGAAGTGTTGCCATCTTATCAAAAGGTCGTCTTCCAACAGCTTTATGATCCCTAGATACAGCAAATCACTTAGGAAAAAAGCAGCAGTTCACATTCAGCAGTGCACATTTCTTTGTGTTTTTTCTCTTTATTGTCAACTGAAACTCCCCGCTGATATATAAACTGTACTAAAAAGACCTCAGCAGTTGTGTATTCACCAGAACATCTTAGAATGTGATCATTGCCTAAACTACAACACTTACATAGAATGTTCTAGTATTCTTAACCCATTACCATTAAGTGGGCAATGAGTGAATAAAAATAACATTCTAATTAACTTTTTCTCAGAATGAAAAGAATCCATATTGAGAAACCATTTTTTAGGGGCTGGACATACTACCCCTGGTATCAGATTTCTGCTAAACCAGAGTAAATGAAATTTTTAACAGCTATTAGGTAAATACTATCTGTAAGAATAACAAGATGCTATTTCACACACATCAAATTGGCAAAAATAATGAAATCTGCTAATGCCAACTTGGTGATTATATGCATAAAGGGGCATTTTCGCATAGTGCTGGTCAAAGTATAAAGTGGCATGCACTAATAAACTAGAGTCTGTGTGTGCCCTAGAACCTGGCAGTTACACATTTAAATAATACACAAGGAAAATAGGAAAAATATTTATACATCACTATTTAAAATAGTGAAATACAAGAAACAAACCTAAATATTCATCAATTAGAAAACACGAAAATAAACTGTGACATAGCTTCAATGAAATACTATTTAGGTTAATTAAATACTTGGTCAATCTCAGGTACACTTGTTTGAACAGACTGTTCAATATATCATTTCTGTAATACTCTGAACACACAAAGCAATGTTATATATAATGATCATTTCTTATTTTACCAGTTATAGAGAAAGAAGTATTTTTTCCCTCAAGAAAAATTTTATAAGATCTAAGTAATATAGCAAAATGATGTTAAAGTTATGTGGTACACATGGGTCTCATGTTATAATATCATTTTTTTGTATGCTGGAATGTATATATTTAAAAAATAAAACAAAACATCTCCTTAGCATCAAACTACATGATTATCTGAATTATAAGAGAGCAGTGAATATTTGCTTTTGCAATTTCCAGTTTATTTTAGTGTCATGCAGCTACAGTATCTTCATCTTTCCATTTCAGGGCACACATCAGTCATGCCCTGTCTCCTCCAATCCATTAACAATTCATCACTCTTAAAATTTCTCTCTTTTAAATTCCCATCTAATTACTTAGTCTTAATTTCATGATCTTTTCTCTTCCCCACAATTAACCATTTCTATTGGTATTTAAAAAAAATCTGGACTCATATTAATTACCTTTACAAGAGAACTCCTCATACATAGGAATTTGGAGCCATTATAGACACATATAACTGCAATGAATAGCAAGTGATTTAGGCTATAAGAGACTAGATAAAAGCAGCTAATGAGACAATCCTCAAATTAGTAATTTTTAATTATTTAGCATTTTCTCTTTAAAGTTTTATTTGCATATATTTAAGAATATCACAAATAGGCTTATTATAGAATAAACATTGACAATGTTTTAATTATTAAATTCCTAAGAACTAGCTGTACTTCACATTGAGATGTGAATACTCATTTGATCTTCTAATAAATTCAAGCTTCTCTATGTCTTGTTTCATATTATGTTTGACAGTTGCAAACCAGAAAAACCCAAAGAGTTAACTTTAATTTCTTAACTTGATATTAAAAAAGTCTTTGACCAGTAGGTAGGTTTTTTTGATCACATAACATGACTTCATCTTTTGCCTATATTTTTAAAGAGTTGGCATTTCTACACTCCTCTTTCTAAACTATAATTATTATTCAAGAAGGTACAAAGTATAAAGTACTATTCATGATCAGTAATTTTAATGACCATTTAAACTTAGTTTTCAATATTCCCATGACTGAGAAATCTTACCTATTGCTCGAAAGATACTGGCCAATTTTTTCTTGATTATTCCAGAGTAGACGATGTAAAGCAAGAACATTGCCATCACTGATGAAGGAAAGACTATGATTTACTGCATCACTTGTAGGACAATCAGATGCTATATCAAGGAAGAACCTTCAAAAATGTAAAGACATTAGATTTTTAAAAACAGATACATTCATATCTCTGAATTAAATTTATATGAAATAACTGTGAAACAGCAAATTACTAATATACAGTGCTTGCTGACACAATGTGACTGCCATTAAATAAAACAAGAAGAGACAGGGAGAAAGCTGGTTTTCCATTTCTGTATTTGGCTTCAATTTCAAAGTAGGCTCCAAAGTCAGATAATAAAATTTAGGTGGGTGAGACTTTAGAAAGAAACCAGACTAGAGAGAGGCTGAGACTAGACAAAAGGTCTCCAAAAGGTTATAAAGTCTGTTAGGTCAGTTCTAGCATCTGAACAGTTCTAGCAATCAGAACATTTTTTCTCAATTTCCTGTAGATAATCTTCTAGAATATGAATCCTATGCTGACATTCATTTTCTTTCCAACATGGTTTGCAGTCAAACAATACATACCTTTTAAACGCCAATTTCCCTAACAGAAAGAAGTTGATATGAACTATAATGAAAAACTGGACGCAAGAGCTATGCAAGTATGTATTAAACTATGATTCAGATGAGTTAAATCCATAGTACATGAAAAGCAGGACCATGGAGAGTTACATTTACAAAACACTCTCATAAATTTTCACTGATTTCTCTAAAAGCAACTCAAACAGGTAAACAAAGTATTATCATTACTTTGTAGATAAACCAGTAACTCAGAGAGAGAAAGGGAGGCAATAACCAATTATGGAAATGCAGTAGAATTCAAGTTTTCTAAAACCGTAAGACTTTTAACAGTTGTCCAGTTACTAATGAAAAAACTCTTATGCATCTGTAATATCTGGTATAAAGAATAACTTTTTCATTTAGACACACTTCTAAACTGAATTAAAAAAATTCTAATATCTGATTATACACTATTATGCATTACCAATACCATTTGAGTTTTAGAAAAGCAATCTTTTCTTCTTCCTCTGCATATTGTAACAACTTCAAATCCTTTAATAGCTATGTCAAAAATGCTCCTGGGTTTCAAATATGGAAATCACTACTAAACTATTAAGAATATGGACTTATATCATCATATAAGTAAAGTAAGATTATAGTAAAATAAGATTAACCATATTCTTGACCTAGAGAATAGGAAAAAATCCCTACACATAGCTTCACATAAACCAAGTACACAGAATATTCAATTCAATTAAAAAATCCTGAAAATATTTAGGATTCAAACAGAGTAAATATTACCTTCGTGCTGCATCAAAGTTGCTTTTAACAAAATCGTTAAAAGGTCTCATATGCTCTTCTTTTGTAAAAAGAACATGGTTGGCAATACTTTGAAGTATCTAAATAATAAAACAGGGTTATAAAGAATCATGTTATTTATTATATAAAGTCTACACATATATATTCTTCAAAAATATGAATTTTGTCATTGATATAATTTATACTGGTGGTTAAATGCTATTATTCTTCATACTATAAACACTTTTTCCTCAAATTTATTACACATACATATTTGCATATACAAAAATACATATTACATTTTTCAAATCTTTTTTAATAAAAAATCATATACTATACATTTCAGAATTTCAAAAACAATCTTGCAGGAAGCTATCTTCAGAAGACATTTGCTAAAACATTTTCCCATGATAATAAAGCCCATCAGATAACAAGTTAATGAATTCCTACGTGATATAATAAAAAATAAGACAAAATGATGTAAGTGAAAACCATAGGGCAGTCCAAAATTATACTTTCAAAGTACAGTGAAAATGAAAATTTAATAATTGGAAAAGAAATTTAGATCATTAAAATAATTCTTCACCTTTGACATTAACTTCAAGCCCCTTTCAATTCTAGGTGGTGGCTTTTTATCTAAAATCCCTGCTTCATATGGTGAGACAATGGCAGGATTGATAAATCTGAGGAACATGGCACTTCCTACTGCACCGATGCTGTTCTGAGGGAAACGTTGGCTAACCACCTAAAAACAAGGAGTCAAAAAATGAGTATATGGTTTGAATTAAAACAAGGAAATGGGAAGAATAAGCTTGAAGGTCAACTTTGCATAAAAACTCAGAAAAGACCAATCCTCATGAATAATACATTTCTGTGTTCCTATTCCCAGAACATCAGTAAGTAAAGTTTATTCTCAGTTTTTACTGTCCATCATTTTAAAGCACAATAAAGGTTACCTATAAAAAGACAAAAATTCCATGGATGAACTGTATAGAAAAGACCTGAAAATTTATCTTAATTTTATCATCATTGTACTACAGACCAAATTTTCACACTAAGATTATATTTCAGTAAGATTTAGAGATATGAGAATGTGCTCAACTATGATATGGTAATTCTAAGTTTTAACAGCACACCCCTGAAACATCCTACTCCTAAGAGTAAATACTTACATTTTGTTGTGTATCAGGTTCAACTGAATTTTTTGAGCAAAATACTTGCAATATACAAAACAAAACTTAACTTTCTTAGATTCCTACTGAGAAAAAACATACTTACAAGTAATGTTACTACCAGTTCATTTTCTTCACCAATTTGAAGGCAAAGTAATAGGTAAATTAGATTAGGAAGAGTTATGAAACTGGCTCAGCTCCCATCTCTTCCCAGGGCTTACTGTTTAAAGTCTAGTTAACATATAAAAATTATTCTGAGATTCACATTTTTTTACAGTTATTTTTAAAGAACATGTAAAAAACATTTTAATCTCATCAACTATCCTTTTTTTAAAAAAAAAATTACTTATTTATACATACAAGAGCTGGGGTACAGGCCAGAATCGCAGGAGGTGAGAGGATCCACTAGAGACAGAGTGGGGAGCAGAACAGGCAGATCTACTGAAACACACTGCTGAGGGGAGCAGCGGGCGAGGCAGGAGAGGTCTGCCTCACCATGTGGGTCACCTCCCCAGCCACCGGCAGCAGAGTTCAAACTCATGCTGCAGTGGCCACGTGGCTGCAGTTCACTTCAAAGTGCATTTACTTAACCCATTGTGCCACCAGGGAGGTCCCTCATCAACTATTCTTGCTTGATGTGATCAACTGATGCTTAATGCAGTGGTAACTACGAAGTTGGAACTGGAGTACTCCACTCAATATTCTGGGATTCTAGGGATAAACATGATTTTCAAAGGATGTTGGTGGAAAATGAAAAAATGGGATTTATGTTTCAATCTCACATAAGTGTGGTTTTCTTCACAATATCTCAATAAAGTAATCCTTCCTGTCACGAATTCACATGGCTAACTCCAAATTAATTCTGGAAAGAACAGGATTATTTCAATTCATTTTATTCCATTTAGTGCTTCATGTGGTATACATTTTAAATGTATTCACCACTGAAAGTCTCAAAACAATCCGATTGGGAAGCAGTAAAAATAAGACTTTGGAGAATGATTTTTTTAAGCCAAGGAAAACCTTTGTACCAGAGGTGAGTTACAACTAATAGAGTCCTACTTTCATTTCTGCTCTGTAGTGCAGGAAGCTTTCTTCCTGTCACAGTCAGTAGTTGCCAGTGCATGAAGAATAACCGTAGCACTTGCCTAAGAGGAAACTGTTCAAAGGGCTAAATACAGCAACCTTAAAAGAATGGCTTAAAAGCCAAATACTGCTTTAGAGTTATTTTTAACCAAAATATTTTAGAAAAAGAATTAAGAATATTTAAGTGCTTTTATGATTTTAGTAGTGTGTTCCAACTTTTTGGGGACTACAAATAGAAAAAATAACATATACATTCACAGACAAAATCCTTCACGCAATTTCAGAATGTTTACAGGCTACCAAATTTTAATTTTAAAACAGAATATATCAACAAACCTACAAAAACCAAACCTTTAAGAAATGAGCAAGAAAAAAGAGAATTAAAACTGCCCTATATTTAATTTTAAATGTGTTTTAAAATAACTAGCATAAATTTAGTTTAATAATACAAATTACTTTTTAAAAGCTAAGATAGTTTGATTCCAAAGAACCAGTTAATTATTAAAAGACTAATCTGCTTGAAAGTGTCTCATAACAATAACTTACATGCTCATGAAGAACCCTTTAAAATTTTTTTGAAAGCAGTTATTTTTATTTCCAGGAAAGTTTTAAAGTGTTCACATTATTATTAAAATTCACTTTAATACCTGATTTATAGTCAGTACTCAATCTCATAATTTAATGAAAATCTGAACTATTTTCCTAAAAAGACAATATTGTAAAATGTATGAAAGTACCTTCACTATTTTCCATATCTTCAAAATAATTCATACTATAATTCAAAGTATCCATACTTTAGGAACACACATGTTTTGTGATTTATATAATAAAATGTGTCTCACTTATGCTAGTATATTTTTGGAACTAAAACCTGATAAAATGTAATCAGTACTGAATGATACTTAATAAGCAAGTTTCATGGGTCAATTAATGAAAAATACATCTCTTAACACCAATGTAATTTACTTCAAAATATACACATACACAAAGTGTTGTTTTATTTTTTATAAGTGTTTTAGATTTATTCATAAATCTAAAAGATATTGGACATGAAAGGTCAGAGTTGGGTTGGCCTTTATGTTGAACTCTGTCAAATGTCCTTTTTACTCCCCTTCATTAAAGTAGAACTACACAGTACAAGCAAATGCAGTTCTAAATTATTCATTAGTAAAAGGATCACTACCTATACTGTTTAACTACTACAAATGCTCCCTAAGTAGAAAATTAAATTTTTAAAAGATATCCAATTACAATGTTAGCATATAATAAACATAATTATCTGTAATAAAACCATAGGGCTATATATACCAGAAGTCAGAACCTTCTCCATATATTTTACACATTCCAATCCATAATGTAAGTGTGTGTATATATATATATAGGTATATATATCTATCTCACAAAGCCTTGTTTTTAAAAGAAACAATCATTAGATTCTATTAAGCAAACAACTCCATAAATCAATAATTTGAATTTATAATGACCATACTGTCTTGAAGCTTTGGAATACAATCTAAAATAACTTAAATTAGCAATTAGATTCCCTTTGTTCACAGGAGGACATCACATCACCTATACTGAGAAATACATTCCAATACTCAGTGTTATACCCAAAAACTTTTTTAAAAATCTGAAAATAATGCTAGTAGAAAAAAATTCAAGAAAATAATTTTAGATAAAATATTAATAAATAAAACATTATTAGGAGGCTAGAGAAAAAACATGCTCTAGAGAAACAGAGAAAGGTTGAATTTTAATTTATGTACTACACAAAATGGCTTTAGGGTAACACTGGACAAGAGTGTTAAGACACAAATTAATTTCAACAGTGATGGTGTATATTATGTTAAATCCACATTTAGAGAATTAGAAGCATGAAGCATTAGAAAGAAATGTTTTTGTTAAGCAAAAGGCCATCCAATCCAATCCATTTGCTCACAACTGACCAAAATAACTTAACATACTCAAGAAGAAAATCCTGTATGGACCAAAAAAAAAAATCTCTGTAAATTCTTAGCTCTGAATTTAAAACAAATTTATTTTACATGAAGTTTAGGTAAGTAATGAAAGATGAAACCAGATGAATACTATATTCTAAATTGTACCTTTTAAAATAAATGACTACCTTAATGACTCCGGAAAAGATTTTCTTTACATCTTTCTCTGAAATCATTTGGATTAAATGAAAAAAATAATATTCAGCCTGATAAGGATAACATACTAATTGTAATGGCAAATTAAAAATGAATGCATGTTATATTTTGAACAAACTTGCACTCACCAGAAGAAAATAATTATTCACTACCATAATTTTCTTCTCTTTTTTATATTAGGGCACATTCATAGAAGCAGGTAATAATATACTTAAATAATGTTTGCAAAATAAAGTAAAAGCTTCTGTACAAATATGGACTCACTGACTTGTCCTTCATTTCTAAAGTAGTAAGTTCTCAATCCTAATAGTGTGGTAATGATTTTCTCTAAAATAAAAAGTTCTACCATTAGGATTTTTATAATCTAAGCACAAATAACTGAATTCTGGCAGAAGCTGCCTTGATAAAAATATAGAAGTAAAAAATAAAATAAAGCAACGTTTAGGTAACATTTAGGAAGTGACAGTTTCCATTCTTCTAACAATTAAGAAAAATGTTCACTTCTAGGAAAAGAAACCACTCACATTACCTGCAAACCAGAAGCAAGAATGAAGAGAGTCAGCACTTCCTAAGGCCTTGAAATTAAGTTCCCTTTGCATTCATTTACAGTTTTAAAAACAACAACAATAAAATTAAACCAAGGATATTCCAAGCACCAATGCCCCCAAAATGCCTTTGGGCTAAATCAAACCAAAGGAACACAGAGAATGTTTCAATGTAACTTAATTCCAGGGTTAATTGAAATGAAAGCTATTTTGTGCCAGAATTAGTAGAATGATTTTACAGTGAAGGTCAAATAGGCTGAAGTGAAGATGTTCTTAACAAACAGCAAAAGATTTTTGTTTTGCTTTGAAAGAAACAGCTAATAAAAAGTTCTCCAAACTTACTGATTTTTTGTTTTCCTTTTTTTCTTTTACTGTAGCTTTATTCAGTAGGGAGTGGCAAGTTGCCTACAGAACAGAGATGAGCACAAACAAGTCACAGCACCAACTACATACAGCAACAAAAACAATGTTGGCTTGTACATAAAATTACATGATAAAATGTAACACAAATGGAATCAACAAAAAATTAGAAATCAACTGAATTTTGAGAGATGAATTTTATTTCTGGATTTTAATTTCTATTACATTTTAAAGCCAAAGCACTAACTACATTAACGGCAAGAAATGTTGAGACAATCATATCTACTATTTCTGGCTATAAAATCATAAAAAGTTCTCCCCAAGTGAATCTGAGGATATTTAATATTTATATTTCAGTTAATTCCTACTTTTTGATGAATTTTATGTAAAATATTCATTAAAAGTAGAGCACACACTAAAAGCACTTCCAGGTGTCTACATAATTTTTGTTGATATATAAGGTACTTCTCTGTGTATCCTTCAATTGACTTAAGTTCTTTTTTCTTGGTATCTGACTTTAAAGTTCCTATTAATTAAAAAAAATTTTACATGGGTAAATGTAATAGAAAATTCACTTTAGAGATTCTGGGTTAAAAACCTCTCCAAGAAAGAATACACTAAAGTTTTATACATTTTTCTGTTTGCAGGCTACTTTCTGAAAAAGTTCTAATCAGAGGAGGTTAAAAGTTCTGCAACATTTGGGAAAAGAATTCTATCAGCTTAAATAGAAATACACCTTAAAAAACATTAAGATGAAGAAACTTCAGAAAAAATTAGAGAATAAAACTGTAAGCCTACTTAAATTTTTTCACATTAGAATGTCTCCAAAATTTTTTTTAAAAAAACTGAAGAGATAGGTTTCATCTCTCAGAGCTTCTTCTAGGCCAAAGAGTTCTTTTAAAATTGAAAGAAAACTCCCAACTGGACTGGGCAGAACAATTATTTTTAAAATTTTTAAAAATGAAATTAGAATTCTTTAATCTACCCTACATGGACTTTTATTCTAAGAATCTAAGAATTCTGTGACTCTAACACCATGACCCATAATAACTTCAGTTTAAAGTTAGTTCAACATTCTCCATCCATCCTTCCATCCATCCTTCCATCCATCCATCCATCCAAATAGTTATGCACCTACATGCTAGATACCATTCTATGCATTGAGAGACAGCAGTAAAAACAAGATGAAACATCCTTTACTTATCTCATGGAGCTTTGGTTCAAACTTTAGACTACATGTGAAAACACCAGTAGTAAACAAGTCACAAAAATGCTGTTCTATGCATTTTTTTCCAATTATGATACATAATCATCATTTGTAGTTTTTAAAATTTTGTGCAGACTAGTTCTGTTTGGAGAAGCAGATTTACTGAGAAAAGATGACATGTATTTAGAATCATAATATTTAGCTCCTTATCAAAATTCTCTCACCCTAAATTAAGAGAATGACCATTCTAGGAGTCATTTTCTCATTATTCCAAAACTATTGGGAGGAAAAATAGAAGTGAACATATGACAAAATGCCTTAATTATAAATCTAACACATGTTTACTGTTGGTTTTTTCTGCATAACCTGAACCCAGGCCACTGAGTAAGGAGATATATAAAATATAAGCGCTGGATAACAAGCATGACTTGAAAAGGCTTAAACATCAAAACTATAAACTCGAGTACAAAGAACTAAAAGCTCAGAGAAGTTTATTTGCTAGCAATATACTCACTTAGCTTTCAAAATTTCTCCAGAGGTACTAAAGCAGAAGTCTTATTTACTAGAGAAAAAAAATTGACTAGTATCCCTCCCAACAAAAAACATAAACGTAGAAAAGAACTGTTATGTTACTGCTACAATCAAAAGGGCAAGAAAAAGCCAGAAAAGGGAAGATGAATAAAAGATCAACTAAAGGGAAAATCTCATTTTCAAGGAGGCACAATGAAAGAATACATTGGGATCAAAGTTTTTTTTTTCTTTCTTTTTAACAAGCAAATGTAAAATATCCTATTATCAGAAACTTATCAAAAAACAAAGCCTTATTTATAAATAACATAGCATAGTTTGCTTCATGGTATTCCACATTGCAACAATAAGTTAATTCAATACTTCAAAACAATGCACCAATACAACATTCAAATGACATTTTTAAAACGAGTAACTGAAATTTTAATGTGGTAATTCAGGTATGTCATTAATACAGGATGTTAAAAATGTACAACACATAATGTTTAACTGGCAACCAATTACCTCACTTTGAGCTGTTTTCACTACTTCCCCCTCCCATTTTTAATATGAAAGCTGGTGAGAATCTTATTCACTTGGTTGGGAGGGGACTGAGCAATTTACCTTCACTAAATATTTCCTAGGTACTTAGTAAGTGGCAAGTCCTATTATTTTTATCTTATCAGAATCATGATCTCAAATTGGACTCCAAATTTGCTGGCAATACAAAAAAATTTTTCTTTTATGATGACAATCACATAAAATTGTCTATGACAATCTTACATATCACATAATCAGAACATCTGTACCCATTCACTTTTAAACAGCTAACATTAAAGTCACTGCCACTTTAGATATCCATTTGCTTTCTGAAAATTTATTACTATGCCAACCAAGAAGATGACTCAGATTATTTTTTAATATACACTCACTAGTACTTATTTGCCTGGATCTATAAACAGAAGAATTAACAAGTGAGATTTTAAAAGAAACACAAATAATGCCCAAACATAATATTCACTGTACTGTATTTACTATTCTAGTCATAGTATAACTTAACCACATTCTAGTGTCAGATTTATTTAGCTGAAAAAAATGTGAGGTTGTCCTAAGCTTCCTTGAGCTATTTTGAACAGGCAGACAAAAAAAATCATAAATTAAAAGAGTTTTTAATGCTAAGTATGCTTTACCATTTCTGTATCTGAAGTAAAGTTTTTTTTTTATAGATACAGCAGATACATCTTTAGAAATAGCAAATTGGGGTTGGGGAGTGGGATGAAGATTCACACAGCAGCCTGAAACAGCTTTTTCAAATGATGATTGCTAATGTCTCTAGGCAACTGAAGGCATGCATTTAAAAAAAAAAAAAAAAGGACTAGGGATGACTCTTCAAAGAAAGAGACACAAAGTGATAGATTTTAGTAAACGCATAAAATTCCCTATACCCACCCCGTCCCAAACTTTAGATCCACTAGTATTTCTTCCACAATCACAGTTTAAGCAGGTTAATATGGATTTGCATTAATCACCTTTGGAATGAATAAATTATTCCTAAGACTATATATGCAATTCAAAAACACAATGGAAATCATAAAAGTACAGAGATCTAATTTCTTCAAGAAGTAGGGGATGACTAGACATCTGAACTCAAAAGCATTACTTGCAGGACTAGGGTTAAGAAAGTCCAATAATTTGATTTATATATTTTTTTATTTATTATATATATAAATATATAAAAAAGTATTTTATAGGTATCAGTCTATATAAAATAAACCAATTAGTCTGTCCTGGGAAAACCTGACATAAACACATTACATCTCAATGAAGAAAACAAAATTATTGATCAAGTATTTCAACACAGATAGAGCTGCCTCACATGTGAAAATATCTAGGCAAAAGGTAATACCCAAAATTCCACATTGTATCTCATTCCAACTATATATATTATACCCAATAGATTCAGTGCACTTTAAACTTGCACCTACTACAAGGGAAACTCATTGTTTCTAAAGCATTTCCTTAAAGTACTTCAGGTTATTATCCTAAGCAATACTAAAATTTATTTCAAAAGTCACTTGCAAAATTCTCAATGTATTACTCATCCAAATTGACTCAGAAATGCTCAACACCCACTAACAGCAGGTTAAATCCCTCTTGGAAAAGCATTCTTCTTAATTTAGCTTTTGATTAATAATGGTAATCTCCAACCTTAAACATACCTGGTATAAGCAGTGGCACACACTTCGAAGCTGCGGGGGAAACTCTGAGGAGGAACTGATGATGGCATGGAAGAACTTTTCAGTCATCTGAAGGAGATTCCTCTGGTTTTCTTCAAGACTCTCTGACTGTTCTAACCTACAAAAGAAAAACTAAAAGCATTAAAACCAACCAAAAAAAACGACTCCTTAAAATAAATTTTCTAAGAGTCATTCAATGTGTGGACTTTGCTGAGATACTGATTTTAACAAACCAACTGAAAAAAGACAACTTTGAGAACTGTGTAAGAATGTGTATAGTGCTATACTCTCAAAAATTTAGTATATGACTTCTGGTAAAGTTACACATAGCTTTCATATATTTTGTGGTCACTAAGGTTTCCTCTACTTTGAACTGTCTTTTGTATCCAGTCTAATTGCTAGGTGTCCCTCCCACCAATATCTAAAACTCAGTTCACCCAAAATTAACTGATTTTTTTTCCTACTATTTTTATGTCTTATCTCGTGCTCCCTGAGCAATCAATGACACCATCACTGTCTCGATCATGTCAGGCCAGTTGCCTCTAGCATATGATACAGTACATTACCATTATTTCCCACAATCAATCAATGCTGCAAATTCTTCGGTAGAACCTCTAAAGTCTAAATTTAGAGTTGTGATTAACTGCAGCAATTTTGGAAGGCAGACTTACTAACTTTAACTTCAGTTGTACCATTAACTTATTGATTTAGGCCAATGTACTTCAATTTATTTTTCATCAATAAGAGAGGAGTAATAATAATGCATAGCTTATGATAGTTAAAATTTATCCCAGGGCCATTTTACATGAGTTCCCCAACTAGCATAATCTGAACTCTCAAAACACATTCCCTATGAAACTCACTACTTCCTATATGTTCTACCTTCCCTGTTAAACTGCAAGTTCCTTGATGGAGAGACTTTGTTCTCTTAAAACTAACAGTATCTTATCAAGGCAAGTGCTGAATAAATACTTGTTTTTAATCTCCACTGTATTCTTTGGGTTTACCTAGAGATTTCTTCTTTAATAGTCTCTATGTTGCAACACTGTCAACAGTAATAAATACACTATTAATAAACTAGAATCCGATTGATGTATTGGTGAGATATTGAGGAGGGAAAGCAGTCTGTAGTCTTATGATTATACTCCATTGTTTTACTGAGCCACAATTTATGGGCTAACTCCTTTGGAAGAGTTTCTCAGCTTATTCCTCCTTCTCTAAAGAGAAAAGGAAAGCTAGGAGGGGCTGGAGTTGGCTTAATGTCCATCCTTCAGGTCAGATAAAGTTATAGTAAGTAAGTTTCCTTGGGGGCAGCCTTTGAAAGGGAAACAGAACACAATAGGCATATTTAAAAATGGTTATTTCCCCTTTTTCCCTACCTAGAACACAAAGAAGAAAAAATTATTTTTCTTCCACTATCACTATGAGAACCTGGTGGGGGCTTCTAGAAGTTTAACCTCCAGAAGTCCCCACCAGGTTCTCACAGTAGAAGAGCAAGTTTTTTTTTTAAAAAAAAGTATAAGGGTACTCCTAAAACTTACAAACTAATCCACACTCAGAGTCCAGCAGTTTGTAATTACAGCCTATGTGTTCCACCTACTTAACTAATTCTATCAGTAGTTTCTTTTGGTAAATTGATTATTTGCCTGTCTCTCCAGCCTTTGGAGTATTGGTTTGTCCAATGACTTCAGTTTTCTGACAGATCTAAGAAAAGTTAATGACTTTGTTTTCACCTTTTTCTTACTGTGAATATGGTAGTGGCAACTTCCAAGCTCTTTACATGTCAGAACAGATTCTAGCTTGATTTTAAGTAACCTGAATAGACGTTTGTCATCCAGTACTCTATCTGTACCACAGTATATGTCAGATTTCTTTTAGGCAGTTAGTTCCCTCTCTCATTCACTAAATCTTTAACTTGTTAAAAAGTGAAACTGCTTACTGGTAACAGTATATGAAATGGTGTTAAAAGAATGTTGCTCTTAAGTTTCAAACTATAACTATTCAATTATTTTAATAATAATTGACTAATTTAGTTTCAGGGCTCTGATTAGATATCACAGTCAATACTTCAGCAAAGGCAAAGCCAGAAATATCAATGGATAAAAAGCAATCACCAAAAAGTTCCAAACTTTAAAATAAAAAATAACATTAAGCTCCTTACAGAAAGCAAGAAATGTGGTTTAAGAAAAGCATTTAGGGCCTCCCTGGTGGTGCAGTGGATTAAGCAACGCACTATGAAGCAAACCGCAGCCACTGCAGCAGGAGTTCGATCCCTGACGCTGGCCAGGGAGGGGACCCACATGGCGCAGCAGACCTCTCCTGCTGTGCCCACTGCTCCCCTCAGCAGTGTGCTTCAGTTGATCTGCCTGTTCTGCTCCCTGCCTCTGTCTGTGGTGAATCCTCTCACCCCCCACACCTCTGGCCTGTACCCCAGTGCTTGTATGCATAAATAAAAAATCTTTAAAAAAAAAAAAAAAGAAGAGCATGTATACCATAATTACATAAAATTTATTTGACGAATGTTTATAAAATGTCAACGAGAAACCAAGTATTAACCCAATACTCTGAAAAGGATATAAAGATGTACAAAATGTAAAAGATTCGGCAGTCTTAGAAAGGAGGTAAATGAATAAAATACATCAAACAATTAAGCATTACAAAAATGTTGTTAAATTTAATAATTGTTATTAAATTTATTGAATTATTATCTTTATTGAACTGAATAAAGATTGTACCTTTTGTTTATGTGTGCATATGTGTGGTACCTAGTGACAAGCAGAGAAAGTTTCACAGAGATGGTGGTTTTTAAACCACACCTTACATTATTTACCCTGTTGGCCTCTTTCCCTCTCTCCTAAGTCACCTCTCATTGTAGGAGGAAGAGCAAGTTAAAAAAAAAAAAAAAAGTCAAGCAAACATGCTCATCTCATTCCCATCCTCTCCATTCTAGATATTTCTGCCTACAGGAAAAATGTAGTCCGGAACTTCTCCACTTGCATAGTAAAAAGCTTGCTCCCTTTGAGGGAAGCCTATCATCATCATCATCTTGTCATGCAAGGGATAAGATGTATGAGTCCACTTGAAGGTGAAGAGCTAGCAAGTTTTTTTCCTACACCATCTAAAGAAACATTCATTCCACAATCACTTTAATCAGAAATAAAGGTAATATCTGATTCCTAAGTACTTCTTCTCTCCTCTCTGTATCCCTTTGGTTTTGAAATTAGACAAGGAAGAGGGGCATTACTTACTACTCATTTATAATCCCAACAAACAGCAGGCATCAAACTACTTTAAAAATATATAATATGCAGGCCTCCCTGGTAGCGCAGCAGGTTGAGTGCCACACTGTTAAGCATCCACGGCACAGCAGCACGAGTTTGATCCCTGGCCAGGAAGGGAACCCACATGGCACAGCAGATCTCTCCCGCCTTGCCCGCTGCTCCCCTCAGCAGTATATTTCAGTAGATCTGCCTATTCTGCTTCCCACTCTGTCTCTGGTGAATCCTCTTACCTCCTGCAACTCTGGCCTGTACCCAGCTCTTATATGCATAAATAAATCTTTAAAAATACATATATATAATAGGTATAAAATTTCACTGGAGCTAAGGTACAGAGAACGCATGAAAGAATGATGAGGCAAAGGTGGATTATAGTTAGATGACTCCACATTGCAGTCGAGGAGGAACAATTATAATTTTAAAGAATTTTAACTATAGTATAGCTTCTAAGAAAGACAGCTGATAAGGTTTCAATTCCTATAGCAAATGACTTGAAAATGAAAAAAACAACACTGGGGCAATAGTGAAGATCTGCAAAAGTCAGTGGAATCAATATAATATTAGCTAAATAAACTATGATATAGCTAAACTATAAAATATTAAGGATGAAATTAACACAGATATAAAAAGATCTAAGACACACGGTAAGATTAAAAAAATTAAGTTGTAAATCCATGCATATTATGTCACCATTTATATTAAGCACTCACACATTATATCACTTCTACCACAAGATATGTTTATGCAAATGCTAGTAGTAATGCTAAGGAGTTGGTATGCAATATGCCTTTAATTGTACCTATTAATTTTTTTAAAGGAACACATTGGTATATAACTTTTATAATTCAATACTAACATTAACAATCAGTAAAAAATTATTAGTGTCTTGCCTCATGTGGTTAAAGTGAAAAACCAAAGAACAGCTGTAGATGGGAGGAAGACAAACCTGGTAGGATCCACTTCAAAGCTAACATGCTGCCAATCAGAGGATGTGATCACAATTCGTAACAAAGGATCCAGGAGTTTTTGTAGGTAGGTAGCACCATATACCTAAAGAAATGCCCAAGTAGGAATTTATTATTTCTGCTCTGTATCCTCTCATTAAAAACATTCTACTCTATACATTCTGTACAGAATCATTATTTGGCACACCTCCAGGGGAAAAAAGGGTGAATGGATACAAACCTTGAAACAGAAGGTCATTATTTTACTGGCTAGGCTGTTTCCTCGGAAAAGAGTCTGCATGGAGTCTGCCAATTCTACTTCCTTAGAAAACATGTTCCAGAGAAGTTGGTAGAGTAAATGTCGAGAATCAAACAGAGTCACTAGAACTCGAGCTAGTTCATCCTGAGAACAAAATAGAAATTGTGTTAGGGTAAACAATTTCATTTTCCTTGAGCAGGAAACTAAAAGGGAAACCCAAAGGTGACACATCCACTGAACTGAGATAAATGGTAACTGATTAATTTTTTCCCCCGGGTTTTCACTGTACACATGTCTTTGACAGATGATTTCTATATGCTTATAATTAACAGGTATTAAGAATAGATGAAATATAAAAGGTATTTCAGCTCATTTATAATGAAATGAAAGAAAAAGGAAAAAAAGGACAATGCCAAAGGGTTTAGTTTGTTACACATAGACCATTTTCTCAAAAACACACTGTAGAGCAGCAAGACTGTAAGAACACTACCTCTTTTCACATAGCAAAGTAAAGTTGGTGAACACTGAACATGGGAGTAGGAAGAGACACAATAAAAATGGAATTTCGAGAAGCCAAGAAAAAGACACAGGCTGTAACATTCAGAACCAGGAGATTTGTAAGATTTACAAGCAACAACTAATGCCAACATATTACCTAAACACTAAAATTCTTACAATTCCTCTTAATAAAGCACTTTTGGCAAATGTAAGAAAAATATTATATGTTCAAACACAATCTGGGGAAAATTTTAGAAAAAACAAGAGCAGCCATAAAAAAATGCCCCAAACCTCAAGCAATGACAACTAAGAATAGGATCATGCCCCATAAATGTACTAGTTCTTATCTAGTCACAGGATCACAATAATCTGACATTTGAGCAAAGGGAAAAATTTAACAATCCTAACCAGAGGTAATCTAGATGCCAAAAAAGAATCAATACTATGCTATAATTCCGATAGTTACATAATACATATGTGACGAGATATAAAATTTCTATCTTCCATTTTAAAGTCAAGTAGAGTCAGGTGACAGAATTCAGTTACAAAATATTTTGGAATACTATGCTAAATTATTTTATCCATTCTAATCCCTCTTCTGCAAACTTCTGAAAACTTTAAGTAACAGAACTAAATTTTCAGAAAGTTATCTTGTATCTTGTTCTTTACCTATAACTCTAGTAGAGCTGGTCTAACATAAACATTCTCAAAAAAAGTCATTTAATTTAAAACATGAGAAATTATTTACTGAAAGCAAACAAAATGAATTAAACTTTAGACTTAATTATTCTTTTATGTTAAGAAATTATTGGGTCTTTTTAGTGCTAACTATAGGTAGTTGCTAAAAGGTAATTCACCATGTCCACTTGCAAAACATAAGATTTGTGAACTACAGTGGACTTCAAGGGGATTTTAATAATTTTGTTTTTCCAACTTGCTAGATTGAAGCAGGATTCCATCTTCATTCATTAAACAATTATTTACTGAGTCCTTGTTATATATACTAAGCTCTAAGAACTGACTGTATAGCAGTAAACAAGACAGATACAATTTCTGGTATCTTATTCAGGTGAAATGAGAACACATAATCAATTAAGATAATTTTACCTCATGAAAAACACTGCAGAGAAAATACATCAAGGTAATACGATAGAATGATTATGAGTCTCGTTTTGATTAGATGATCAGAAAAGATTTTACTATGAAAGTAACCTCTGAGAGATGTCAGCATCTAAGCAGCAATCTAAGATGCTTCCTTACTCACTTCATTCTAGAACTAGTAAGAGATCCACAAAGTAACAAAGACTCCTCAGATCATCATACCATGATGCTGGAGAGGTTCTGAAATACACTGTGGAGATTGAAATGCTATTTCCACATACCGCAAAAGTGGTACCCACAACTCCAGTCTCCTCCCAAACCTCTTTGCAGTTGAACCCACAGCCTCAGTGAACCCAGAAGCAGGAGCAGAGGCAGGAACCAGAATGGTTCCCCTATAACGGTTGACCCAGCAAAACTGGTAACAACTACAGAAACAAATAACAGCTCAGGTGGGGCTAGCCACTACAGCTCATTCAGCACAGCTGTGCCCCAGAATATCAAATGGCAGCAAAGGCCCAGACTTTCCCCTCTTCCCCACAGTGGAAGCAGTACAACCCAGGCAACCCCGGACCCATGAGAATGTGGTGATCACATACTGTGGAGGGACAAACTACACTGGAGGCAGAAAGCAGTAAGGGCACTAGCAACTGCTCTGACAGAGGTTGTGGACAGTGCAAGTTACCAAATATAGCCAGAGGGAATTCAGGTAGGAGGAACAAAAATACTTCTGCTATAGCGCCACCTACTGGAAAACAAAAGAAAGCTTTCGAATCACCAAGTGGTTAAACATTGATCTTATCAAAGCAAAATAAAAACAAAAATCCCACTTTACCTAAAAAGTGTTTCCTACTTCAAATGTATCTGAAGAGGTACAACTCATCAAATACAACAGAGTCAAAGTATCACGGTAACAAATGGAGATAAACAAAATTCTCCAAAAGCCAAACTTAAAACCACAAAAAATTATGATCTAATAGATAATTTTAAAAAGCTGTCATGAAAAAACTCAATAAACTAGAAGAAAATTCAGAAAGGCAGTTCGATGAGTTCAGGAAAAAGATTAATGTACATACGGAATACTTTTCCTTCTGTTGAACAGATTTTTGAGCTGAAGAACCCAACAAATTAAATCAAGACTGTAACAGAAAGCTTTAGAAATAAAGCAGACCATATGGCAGAATTTGTGAAAAAGCAGACAGAAGTCTAGAACTGACTCTGGTTGAAGAGGAGTGAATGCTAAGATTTTTTTTTAAATGAAGAAACTCTGCAAGAACTATCCAAGTCCATTAGAAAAGGTAACACAAGGATGACGGATAACTGAAGAATGAGCAGAGCGCTTATTTAAAGAACTAATACCTGATAATTTCCCAAACCTGAGGAAGAAATTGAATATACAAGATCACAAAACCGACAGAATACCTAATTATATCAACTGAAAAACACTAATCAAGATATATTATAATGAAATTAGTAAAGTCAAGAAGAAAAAGAATTTTAAAGGCAGCCAGAGGGATGAAAGTTGGCAATTTATAAAGGAACTTCACCCTACCTCTCCATCAGATTTTCATCAGATTTCTCAGTAGAGACTTTATAGATCAGGAAAGAACAGAATGACATACTCAAAATACTAAAGATGAAAATGGTCAGTCAACAATACTCTAGCCATTCAATTATGAAGAAAAAGATAGGCAAATAAAAGCTAAACGAATTATCACCACAAGAATAGCCTTACAAGAAATGTTGAAGGGAGCCTGTCTACTTGAAAAGAGAATGACAAAAGTCCACAAAATTTTAAAATTAGAATCAGAAAATTGAAACTCTTTCAGAATAGGGTAGTAAACACTTGTAGCATAAAGATGCTAAGGTAAAAACTAAGGTAAAAAGTGACAATCCATGTCAACAAAAATATTAAAGGGGAGTATGAAAAGGGCATGTATCAGCAAATAAATACAAGACTATCAGCAGAAAAAGGATTAACTTATCTGTGAGATGTTTGTATGAAACAAAACCTACAGCAAAGCACCAAATAAAAAGAGGAAACAAACAAACAGATGGAAAACCACCAAAATAAAATGGCAGAGGAAAAACAAAAAACAATGTTGATACAGAGAATGAGAAAACAAAAGACAAAGTGGTAGCAGTACGGCCTCACATATCATAATCACCCTAAATGTAAATGGACTCCAAGGGCTCAGAGTGGGTGGATAAATTGTATACTGCATTCAGAGGCTTCAGCTCTAAGGATAAACAGAGGCTCAAAGTAAAGGGGTAGAAGCAGCTCACGGAACCAGAAGACAGCAGATATAGCTATATTTCTATAAAGTAAAATTGACATAAGCCCAAAAAAGGTAACTAGAAGGAAAAACGGGCATTATTAAGGTGTCATAGCACTTCTTAATAAATATGTACCCCAAAATAAGTAAATATTTATAAATGGGAACACCAAAATATATAAAGCAAATATTAACAGCCCTAAAGGGGGAAACTGACAGAAAAATAGCAGGGTGTTTTTAACACCCCACTTACATAAAAGAATAGATCAGACAGAATCACCAAGGAAACAATGACACATTAGACCAGATGGACTACATATACAGAGAGCATTACAATTAAAAGGACATTAAACATTAGTATCAAGGGAACACAGAACATTTTTAAGGATAGACCATAGCCTAGGACACAGGCCTCAATGAATTATGAAGACTGAAAACATGAAGCATCTTTTCTGATCACAACGGTATATAAAACTAGAAATCACAAGAAGGGTGCAACGATCATAAATGTGTACAAATTAACCAACATACTACTGAAGAATGACTGAATCAATGAAGAATCAAAGGAGAATCAAAAAATACCAAGAGACAAAAGAAAATCAAAGTACAATTCATCAGAAGCAACAGGATGCAGCAAGAGTTACAGAAAGAGAGAAGTTATATAGCAATTTAGGCCTATATCAGAAACAAACAAAAATGCTCAAGTAAACATTCTAACATTATAATTACAGGAATCAGAAAAAATAAATGAAGCCCACAGTCAGTAAGAGGAAAAAAAATTCATAAAAAATCAGAGCAGAAATAAATGATAAAGAAAAAAAGACAACACTAAAGACTCAATAAAACCAAGAACTGGTCCTCTGAAAAGATAAGCAAAACTGACAAACCATTAGGAAGACGTGCTAAAGAAAAATAAGACAAGGCTCAAATAAATAAAACCAGAAATGAAAGAATTACAACATGTCCCACTTACAAAAGACCAGAGACTACTATGAACATCTATACATCAACAAATTGAACAATCTAGAAGAGATGCATTCTCAGAATCATCTTATCTTCTCAGAATGAACCAGAAAGAAACAAAAAAATTTGAATGAACTGATTGCCAAAGTAAGGAGATTCAAACAGTAACCAAAAGCCTCCCAAATAACAAAAGGACCAAACCAGAAGCCTTCAGTGGGGCGAGTTCTACCAATGTTCAAAACAGCCTTTATACCTATCCTCAAAGTCTTCCCCACAAAACTGAAGAGGGGGTAGTACTTTCACACTTATTTTATAAGGTTAACATCATTCTGATACCAGGCAAAGATAAATTACATGTCAGTATTTGTGAGTAACATAGACACAAAATCCTCAACAAAATAAGAGCAAAGCAAATTCACCAATATATTAAAAGGTTAATAACCATGGTCAAGTAGGATTTCTTCCAGGGATACAAGGATGATTTGGCATACACATTTCAATCAATATGCTAGTCATCAGAAAAATGGAGGATAAATCAGCTTGAAAGAGAAAAAACATTTGCTACAATTCAACATCCACTTATGATTAAAATTTGTCAATAAAATAGGTATAAAAGGAATGTACTCCAATAATGAAAGTCACATATGACAAATCCAGAGCTAACATCTTCCTCCATAGTAAAAGACTGAAACTATTTCCTTTAAGATCAGGAACAAGACAACAAAGCCCAGTACCACAATTAATCAACCTAGTATTGGATGTTCTATCCAGAGCAATTAGTAAGAGAAAGAAATAAAAGTCATGCAAACTGCAATGAAAACAAAACCATCATTTATAGATGATATAATATACACAGAAAATCCTAAAGATTCCACTAAAAAAACTTTAAAGTAATGACTACAGTAATAGTTTCCGGCTGCAAAATGAATATAAAAATCTGTCACATTTTTATATGCAAACAATAAACCAGCAGAAAGAGAAATTAAGTAAACAACCCCATTTACAATTACATCAAAAAGAATAAAATACCTAGGAATAAATGTAATGGAAGAAAACTAATCTTTTTTTAAAAGATTTATTTATTTATGCATACAAGAACTGAGGTGCAGGCCAGAGGCACAGGGGGTAAGAGGTGAGAGGATTCACCAGAGACAGAGCGGGGAGTAGAACAAGCAGATCTACTGAAATACACTGCTAAGGGGAGCAGTGGGTGAGACAGGCGAGATCTGCTGTGCCATGTGGGTCAGTTCCCTGGCTGGGGATCGAACTCATGCTATAGTGGCTGGCAATAACTTGATAATGCTGAGACTTTAACCCCTGTGCTACTAGGGAGGCCCAAAAACTAGTCTTTTTGTAGTGTTCATCATAATGGAGTGGATATACATGTCTAACCATAATGTTGTGTACCTGAACCATTATTACTTTAATAGCAAATTATTTTTTTAAAAAGTGACATCTGGGGGTCTCCCTGGTGGCACAAGGTGTTGAGCACCACAATGTGAGGCTTCCACAGCCACTGCACTGTGAGTTCAATCCTCGACCAGGGAGGAAACCCACATGGCTCAACAGACCTCTCCTGCCTCGCCCGCTGCTCCCTCAGCAGTGTATTTCAGTCCATCTGCCTGTTCTGCTCCTCACTCTGTCTCTGGTGGATCCTCTCACCTCTCACCCCCTGTGCCTCTGGCCTATACCCCAGGTCTTAAATGCATAAATAAACAAAACCTTTATTTAAAAAAAAAGTGACATTTGGATTAAAACTTTTAAAAAGTTCACCATTTAGGGGGGCCTCCCTGGTGGTGCAACGCGCTATGAAGCAAACCGCTGTCACTGCAGCATGAGTTTGATCCCTGCCGCCGGCCAGGGAGGGGACCCACATGGCGCAGCAGACCTCTCCTGCCTCGCCCACTACTCCCCTCAGCAGAGTGTTTCAGTCAGTCTGCCTGTTCTCTCCCCACTCTGTCTCTGGTGACTCCTCTTACTTCCCACACCTCTGGCCTGCACCCCATAAATAAATCTTTTTAAAAAAATAAAATAACAAGTTCACCATTTATGAGGGAAAACTTATGTCAAGCAATAGTGGTGATGCCAATGGGAGCAGCAATGGCAGCAGCAGCAGTGGCAGCAAGGTGTGCTGATTAATTCTAAGGCAGAAATGAATCTAATACTTGGGCCTCCCTGGTGGCGCAGTGGGTTAAGCAACGCACTATGAAGCAAACCGCAGCCACTGCAGCACGAGTTCGATCCCTGCTGCCGGCCAGGGAG
>JAGFMF010009989.1:0-12095 GCA_019455555.1 Galemys pyrenaicus
AAGAGCACAAGGGACTGAGGTGATGGTGCACGGGTGGAATGGTGGTGGGAACTCCTTGGGGAATACGAATGATGTCAAATATAATTAATTAAATAAAAAAGAAATATATATTTGGTCTTTGTCTAGCTTCTGGCATAGAGCTAAAACCCTTTGAATCTCTCAAGTGATGAGAACAGTAAAGCTGTCATATTTTATTCAAGCATACCTGGGTTTACCAGAGGAACTGTCTGATTAGTAGAGCTTTCAGCCACAGTCTAGTTAAAGAGAGGGATTAGAGATTGAGATCAGTAACCAATGATGGATGTTTAATCAATCATGATTATATAATGAATCCTCCTTAAGAAGCCCAAAGTACAGGGTTCAAGAAACCTTGAGGTTGGTGAACTCAGAGAGGTGCAGGGAGGATGGTGTGTCCATACCTCTCACATACCTTGCATTATGCCTCTCTTTCATCTGGTTGTCCCTGAGTTGTATCCTTAAACCGGTAGTCTAGTAAGTAAATTGTTTTGTTTTATGTTTTAGTTCCATGAGCTGCTCTAGCAAATTCATAAAACATAAGGAGGAGTTTATGAGAAACTACACTTTACTGCCGGTGTCAGAAGCACAGGTAAGAACCTGGACTTGCGATTGGTATCTCAAGTGTGGTGGGAGTTAGTCTTATGAGACAAGTCTTTAACCTGTGGGATCTAACTCCTGACAGTGTGAGAACTGAGGTTAATTTTATGACACCAAGTTGGTGTCACAGATTTGCTTGCTGTGGGAAAAACTACCACATATTTGGGGGTCAGAAATGTTGGAATTGAAGTTATGAAGTGTAAGAGTAAGGGAAATGTACACCTGGCCACAAAAGTGTTCTCCTAGGAAAAGAGAGTACCGGAGTGATGTGGGGTTTTTTTGTTTTTGTTTTTGTTATTGTTTTTAATAAGAGAGAGAGTTAATACAGAGAATTCCAAACAATAGACATTAAGTAAGAAGACCTGGGAGTACAGGGCTTATGAGGGAGTAGAGCTCATTTTTGGTTGATGAAAGAGAGAATATTGTGGGGAGGGTGGTAGACTTTGGGCTGGTAAATAAGAGAGGCAAGGTGTGAGTTTCATTGTAAGGCTTGGGAAGGAGTGAGGACTATATAGATGTTTCTTGAAATATTAACTCCATAGACCACTTGTCTCTTAAGTTACTTAAGGTGAACTATGAAAACAAAAATTTTCTTGTTCGAGTGAGTTTGAAAAACGCTAAATTTCTCTACTGTAGAAATGATCATATTTTTCAATATATGAATCTATATGTTCATATAAGACATATTAATAAAAATACTTTTTGGCCAAAGATCTCTTTTTCACACCAGTTATTTTAAAGAACTAATGTTCCACATAAAGTAATTTTTAAATGCTGCTATAAGCAATTGAGTGGAACTGAAGGTTTTAATTGTTGAAAGTCAGGGAGATTCATGTTTAAATTTGTGTCTCAGAAATGCCAATTGGCAAGATTACAGAAAAGGGTTTGGTAGGCAGAGAGAGTAGGGAAGTCAATGCAAAATGTAATTAAAGAGTTTGAGAATAGAGAAGAAAATCTGAATTTGGGAGATTTTCAGAATTGAAAGCACCAAAAGGCTAGTTGGACATGGAGATTGAGGAAATGGATGAGTAGGATAAATAATGACTTAACTAAATGATCAAAGGTAACATAAAAAATGAGACAAAATGACACCATGTGCCTCCTGTGTCCACAGGACACAGTGACATTTGTATTATGTATCTGATAACAATGTATAAACTGAAACTAATCTTGACCAACCATCAGATAAACTAAACTGATAGACATAAATTCAATGAAATGTACTCTTCAAAAATATCAATGTAATAAAAGACAGAAAAATCTGAAGAACAATCCAGATCAAAATGGACTAAAGAAAATGAAACCTGAGTGTAGTGTTATTCTGAATTCCACCTGGACCAGCAAAAATTATACTACAAAAGACATTAAAGGGAAAGTTGGAATAATTTGGTCAAGTTTTAGGAATTAAATAATAGCATTGTGCACCTGATTTTCATGATTCTGAAAAGTTTACTGTGGTTTGTACAAGAATATTCTTATTCTTAGAAAACAACAGTGAAATAATTAGGGGGAAAGGAGGACTATGAGTAACTTACACTGAACAGAACTGTGTGTGTATTTGTGTGTGTGTGTGTGTGTATACAGGTTTATGGAGGGGGTTAATGAAACAGCAGATATGAGAAAATGTTAAAATTTTAAAATTATCCATCTAGGTGAAGAGTATATGGAAAATCTTAGTACTTTTCTTGGTAACTTTCTGTGGTTTGAAATTATTCCCAAATACAAAGCTAAAAAATAACTCAGCAATTCTACTTGCAAAGCCAACAGGTACAAAATATAAGTCAATGATGGTTCTGCAGTTTCTCATTTCATTGATGGCTTGAGCATACAGGTTAGGGAGGAACAGGAAGATGAGAAAGGAAGATGGTAAGTTCTGTTTAGGGCATTTTTCCTTAAAATGTCATTGTCACCTGTGAGGAGGACATGACTGGGAAAATGTGCCTAGAGTTATGGAAAGTGGGGACATTGAAGTACGAGATTTTGAAGACATCTATACTGTAGATAGTCTCTACCTACTGGCATTTTGAGTTAAATGACAAATTTTCTTCATTCAAACAACTTCAGTTGCACCAGAGTAAAGTTACAACTTTAGGCTTACTATTTTATTTCTAAGTAAAATATTTGAAATATTTACTATCTTTTAGAGGCTAGATTCTCCCCAAAAGGATACTTACATAAATGACCTCCTTATAGTCAAGTAGAGGAGAAAAATTGAGTATATTTTTATTATGTCATGCTGTATCATACTAAAAGACTAAATCAACTCAATGGATATCTTCCTAGACTTAAATGCCAATGAAGAGGATTTTTTTTCAAAAGTTGATTGAAATAATAACATATTAGTTGAAATTTTTATGGTTCCTCAAGAGTACCAATCAGTCATATCATATGACTTTCCTAAACTTTACAATTTACAAAGCTTCTGTTCCAAGGGATAACTTGGCTACCAGCTTGGTTAAGTTAAACATTACAGTGAAAACAACATTTGTTTTAATAAAGAGGTCCCTTTAATCCAAACCTCTAATTTTATTTTAAAAGTAGAGAACACTAACACTAAAATAGATTACACTAGGTAGGCTAAGAAAATGTCAGATTTTCCAGACTTTAGGGTCTAAAATTAACAGGTTCAAATATTATGCTGAAATAAATATAATCTCAATCTTGTGTGCATACAGTAGTTTCAACTTTTCCAAGACTGAGCGCATAATATTCTTGAATGACCCTTTTCAATTGTAGACTGCCAGATATAGATGGATGTGACACCAATCCATGCTAATATGCAAAAAACTCATGCATTTATTTTTGTTTCATGGAGCAATTATATGAATAATATCAGAGTAGTCCTCCCAATCTCTTTACTGGATTTAAAAATTAATCAAATAATAAAACTTATATTCCATATGATTCAGTTATCATGTTTCTGGATTTTTCCTTAAGGATATGAAAATAGTAAATTGAAGAGATATATGCACTCCCGTCTTCTTTGCAGCATTATTTATAATGTCTGAGAGGTAGAAACAATCTAAATGACAATCTGTAGATTATTAGATTAAAAAATCTGAGTGCACACACATAGGAATACTACCAAAATGTAAAAAGGACTAACCCCTGCTTTTCACAACAACAAAAATGGGACTAGAGTGCATTATGTTTAGTGAAACAAGTCAAATAGAGAAAAACGAGCATCATTTTTCACTCAAATGTCATAGACAAAGAAACAAAAAAGTGAATGATGAGGGTAGGAAGAGCCCAAGAAACTAAGGGGATGCTGAAAAAGTAAATTGGTGCACTGTTGTTATGGCCACTGTCATCTCTTCCATCACCTAAGGAAACTTTTAATAGTGAGTATGTGTTTGCTCTGCTGTCTTCTGAATAACATTATCATGCTCTAACCTAGGAGGGTCCCCCTTATTCCCCTCCACATACACATATTCTGAAGGATTGTGGAATCTGTAAGTTCATTATTGTAGTCCAAAAGCTAATCAATAGCTAATTTAAATTATTAAAGCAGTCTATTTTGGCATTTTCTTTGTAAAGCTCTTCAATTACTAGGCCATGTGATGATGTAAAGTTCAGGGATGTTGGCACAAAGGTAATTGGACCAGCCAGGAGAGTATGACCTGAGGAGAAGCATGGAGAGGGGTAGAGGAGTCTGCAGAGGCCCTACAAAGAGCTACTTGTCTCAAGTGGGTAGGAGAAAATTTCTCAAAACTTTAGTGGCCACTCAAAAAGTAGTACGTCTGATTTTAATATCGTATTTTAATTTAAATTTTAAAAAAGCTCAAATAGATTAACATACTAGTTTATGTAGTAGAAAAATTCTAAACCTAAATATAGAAGGCAATGAAGACTTTCTACCACTGTCTACCATCTCTTCAGAGTCTTTTGTATTACGTGTCTTTTGCCACTTTCTTTGAACTCCATTAAGTACGATATGTATTTGTTCTTGCTAACATCCACTGGCATTTTTATTTTTAATGTCACCAAATAATATAAATAGCATTCATCTGAAAACTCTCTCTCTCTCACACACACACACACACACACACACCATTGTTTTTTCTTGGTTTAAATCTATTCTTCATAGTAGAAAATATATTATGCATTATGAGAAAAGAAAGTCAAAATAAAACTGAAATCTTGATTAACGACCCAGCATTAATATGATTATTAACAACCAGCATTAATATGATTCAGTGATTAAAATTTCTCCTTCATTTGAATGGTTAAAGAGGAAAATGTGTCAATTCAGAGGGGGAAAGAGGAAAATGAAAGAGTTTAAGAGAAGGCAGGAGTATTAAAAATGCAAAAATGCAAGTGGTTACTGAAAAAGGATATTTTAAAAGAAAGTTATGAGACACAAAGGAAGGATTGGAATCACAGTTTAATGCTCATTCTTCAGTATACTTATTTGTTAATTTGTTCAATTTTTTTTTTTAGCTAGCTCACAAAATTGCTGACTCACTCTCTTTGGGTATGTGTGTATAGGCAGAAAGATAACTAGGGAACAGCCCAAGACAATATTGCTTGTTATAACAGTGCACCTTGCAACAATTTTTTTTTTCATAGAAATATGTAGTTCAGTGGTTTCTTCAGAAGAAAGCTGTCTTCACATTCCAGAAGCTCATAGAGAGGTCACAGAAAAGAACAAACTGTGCACATAGAAACATAATCAGAAGAATCAGTTATTCCTTGAGCAGGAATGTTAGATCTGATTTGAAAGAGTGAGATGTTGATCTCCCTGGAAAAAGTGGGAATAAAACCTTAGATCCTTGCACAAGTGTAAATCTGGTCAATCAGTTCAAGATGATAATCTTACTCAATATAGTTGGCTCCTCAGTGGGTGGTATCAACCTGTAAGAAATCAATTCAAGTAGAAGAAATGAAACTAAAATACTAGGGGCAAATGGGAGACTTGGTTGTGTACAAGCAAAAAGCTAGGGAGTGACATACAATGGGGTGCTGAAAGTTGACCAGATTTGGAGACCAGAATGCCAGACTCTAGTTTGCACTGAATACAATCTGTATTTTTTTGTCTTTTTTATATCTGATCCTCATTCCTCTCATCTATAAAATGAGAAGATGAGCTATAAGGTTTCTTCTCACCTGATATTATAAATACTCTATTAATAGTTTTTGAAAATTTTGATTGCTTCAAAAGTCCAATTTAGTGTGGCTCATAGAGTGTGACCTTATACTAACTTTTCCTTGATCCTGGAGTATTCAGGAAGTCTTGGAGAAATCCTCCCTGTCCATCCCTAACTTGTATAATGGTCATATTCCTCACAATACAGTACCTAAACCCTCAGTCCCTACCAAATTGTGGGAGATTTAGCTCTCACTTAGGTCAAGATTTGCTTAACTTCATTTGCTGTAGAGAACTGGACCCTGGGGCTAGATGGAATTTAAATGGTCACTTTCATTTCTTAAAAACAGGTGAGCAGCTTTTAGTCTGCTCCATTTGTAAACATATTGCTACAATGTATAAAAAAAACTAGTTTTCCAGTTGTTTTATAGAAATTTAGAACTCAAGGACATCTGTAGACATCAGTATCTTATGTCACATAGCTAAATGGCCAAGAAAATAAAACTTACTAGGAATAGAAACTATGTGTTTTACTTTCACTCCTACTACAATTATAGATGCCTGTTATTTGAAGTTGGCTTCTACTACCTGGGCTTTCTTTTTGAGAAACAGATTATATTGTTTCAAAGAAACAACTGAATAATCTTAATGTCATTCAAATGGTTAATATATTTATCTTTGAATAACATGAATTTACAAGTTATTTTATTTTTAATCAACTAAAGACAGTCACATAAAGTTGTTACCCACCCCCCTTTTTTTGTAAAATCTATTTGATAGTCAGTATTCCCATATCTTGGTGTGACACTGAGAAGCTACTAAAGGGAGGAAGGAGAGTGCTCAAATAGTTATACACTTCATTGTCCATATGAGTCCATATGAAACACTATCAAATATACTACAGCAAAACCCACTGTACCTGGCCAGAAATGCATTCATTCTTGAAAGTTTCTGCTCTTTCCAGCTCAGTATGAATTCCTAGAAATGAGCAGGTTCTTGGAGTCTTTTTTTGGATTTGCTAGGATAATACAATGAGAATATATGCACTGAAAAATTTACCTGTATTTTTCTTTTGACTTATCAAGAATGACTTTTCAGCCCATTTTTCTCCCTATGGAAGATGTTGGTAAAAATTTCTTGACCTTGTGGATTTATAATGTTAACAGTATCGCTTATGAAAAATGGAAACAGTACTACAACTCCATGTCACTTCAGAATTCACTGATTCATCCAACACATATTGTTTTGTATTAACTTTGTGCCAAGCACCATTTTAGGTTTATAGCTCTGAAAAAAACCAAAGAAATGTATCTGCCTCATGAAAATTACCTTTTTGTAGGAGTGAGAAACAATGCATAAATAAGTCAGGTGATAAAACTGTGATAAACAAAATGAAGTGAGTAAGCTTAATAGAGAGTGATAGGACTCGCTGTTTTGATTAAGGTAGTCTGAAAGGATTTCTGATGAGAAAACATCTGAGCACAGATATGAAGGAAGTATTGGAGTGAGTCATGTAACCATCCAGGGGAAGAACTTTCAAAGCAGAGGAAATAAAAATACACTGGGAAAGCTAATTGTCTTCTAGGAGTCACAGTGAGAAGGCCAACATGGCTTGGAGGTCAAAAAGATTGGGAACATGGTAAGGACCAGCACCTACAGAGTCCAGGAAGACATTTAAAGAACTTGGATGTTTACTTTGGGGAAGCCATTGGAGGACTTTACATAAAGGAACAACATAGTATTTTTGAAAGGAGCTTTTCCTCTTATTTCATCTCAGGTTACCATTTCCCAAATTTTAACTGAAGAGGATATATACCCTCTTCTTGTTAGGTTGTTGAATTCTTAAACTTTTTGGAGAAAAACTTAGGGTTTAGGAGGAGAAGCTGTAAACTCACCTCATCTGTCCATCTCTACTTCTGTTGTCCAGATATAGGAAATTTTTTTTCCCACTGTTCTTTGGTGGATTATAAGAAGGGCCTCAGAATCACCTTCTATGCCTTGCCATGCAAGCATGTACATTTGTGCATGCCCAGGAAGGACCAAGCCCTGAGGCTTTCTGAACAGCACTGATGAGCAATTCACCCATCCCAACCTCAAAGGGTTCTCATCTGCAATCCAGCAGTGTGTGGCCTGCTTTATAGTTCCTTTTTCATAAATACATGACTCATAACAGCATTGTTCTTTGTTTAACTTTCATCCTTCTCTGATTTTGAAGTGTTTGTAACAACTAGTTGCAGATTTATTTCTAAAGACAAGTCTTAAATCAAAAATTTTCAGAAACAGAATATGTCTCCCAATTTTTTTCTTTTATAAAGTGATAATAAATTTATAGAAAGAGATAGCAACCAATTGAAAAATAGTATTTCTATACTAAATGTGTGACCAAGATTTCTTGTCATTTACTTCCTTTGAATTAAATGAGAATAATTATTTGACCAGAAAGTAGAAACAAATGTACTAGATTTATCAAAAGCTGCTTTAAGACATAAAGAATGTGTAATTTTAATATCTGTAAACTAGTGGGCAAAACAACTTAAATGTGACTAAGAAATAAACCTTAAATTTACACATATTTAAATTAGATTAGAACCTTTGGCTGGTATAACAATCTGAATTTCTGAAGGATGAACATTGGATAAAATCTAAACTATTTTGGTTACATTGGGTGGTATGACCTTATGTCATGTGTTGTGTACTCTTTTTGTGGTTATTTTTGGTTAAGGATTTTAATCCAGTGTATTCTATATTTTGATGGAGAAATCCTGGCAAATAATGAACATTCTAATTTTCACTTTCATCAACTACATATGATACTTTTCAAAACCTCACACATTTGGGCTGAAGTTAGGGAAACATTGTTAAATAATTTAATATTTGTATAACACTTATTCTGAACATAGTTATTTCAGTGTTTTCAAAATGCATCTAAAATTAAAAGAAAGTGGCATTATTATTGAAAACATTTTTATGGAAAGCTAAAGAAGTACCTCAAATTAAAATGAATCCATACTATGAAAGACCTATATTTAATGTACTTTTTTTTCCTCTGAGCAAGCAAACCCGTTCAGGACCTTTGTACAAAACGTTAGGAAACAATTTATGGAATGGTATTCAAAGCATAAATCCAAAAACACAGGTTTTTCTATTTTCTTTTTTTTTCCTATTTAAGAGTGAATTTATTTTGAAATGATGTAACCACAGGAAATCAAAAAGTATTCTCATTCATTAATATTACTTGAAGTTTTTATCAAAAAGTATAGCAAACATTCTCATGAGAAGTTTATGTCATCTTTCCAAGGGGGTCATACATTTCCTACTCCAACAGTAAACTCCCCAATCCAATATACACTTCCGTATAAAGAAGTCAGTCATAATTAAATTATGAATCTAATGTATTGACTGTAGATAAGTACCTAAGCTTGTAGGATGCTCATTAGATCCAGAACAGGAAATATATAATTATCTACATCCAATATAAAATTATTTCTCATGCTAGTTTCCAGTTCTGTCTTCTTGTCTGAATAAATATATTAACAATGATGGATTATATTATTCTTTAAAGGGCCTAGATATGACAGCTTGAGTTTATTTAGAAAAAAGGGCAAATTGGTAAGACTGTTGGTGGGGGCAGAGAGGAAACTTTGTATGTCATTGGTGAGAATGTAGTCAATTCCAGCCATGATGGAAAACAGTATAGAATTTTCTTAAAATATTAAATATATATAATATATATTAAATATATGAGCCAGCAATTCCACTCCTAGGTGCCTACCAAGGAATGCGAAACACTAATTTCAAGAGCTACACATACTCCTATGTTCATCACAATGCTATTTAAAATAATGATGTTATGGCAACAATCTAAGTGCCCAAGGACAGGTGAGTGAATTAAGAAGTTGTGATATATATTTACACAAGGAAATATTACTCAGCTGTAGATAAACCCCTTCCATTTGAGACAACATGGATGGAGTTAGAGGGTGTTATACTAAGTGAAACAACTCAGGAGAAAAATATTGTATGATTTCACTCTTACATAGAATATTGAGAAACAAAACTAAGGAACTGTCAAAACTAAAGCAAAACAAATCCTAGAAATCTAACATAGAATTGAGGCTACCAGAGGGGAGAAGAGGAAGGTAGTAAACAAAGGCAGGGAGTGGGACCAAAGGACTATGGTAGAGGATTATGACTGCTTTGGTGGTGGTGGGTATGATATGAATCTATATCTCTATATCATATATACTGCTATAAATCTATATTCAATAAAAATATTTTATTCAAAAATAATCTATTTGAACTAAAAAAAAAAGAAAAAGGCAAATCCTTGTGGGAGGCAGTCATTACTGATTCAGTATTGGCTTATAATTCCTATTTTTCTCTGATTTCTAATTAATTAATTTGAACATTCATCCATACTAATTCTAGACATCTACATTCCATGTGTGCATATGCATGTGTGTTGTATGTTTATATATAGCACATATAGTATGTTTTTATATCTTGTTTATATATTTTTTCTATATTATATATACATATATGTATACACAATAGAATGTTTTTCCTTATTACATTTTAGAATTAATTATTTTGATGCTTCTTGTTTAATTATAAAAATAATTATAAAAATTTTATTCTTCTTGTATAATATTTAAAAAATTATAAAAAATGCTTATTTCAATAAGCATTTGGACACAGTTTTAACACCATTCCATAGAAATTTATATATAATGATTTCATTAATATTTTGAGTAATTGTAAATTCTTACCTTCCTAATGGTTTTTACCTCCCTGCAATTATTGAGAAAAACAGTTTTCAGGGTATTAATGGTTGACCTTTTCTAATATCCCTTTATAATGAATTTATTTTTAGTTTTATTGCAAAATTTTCAGAAATTAATACCCTTATTATGTCTTGTAAGTTCCATGGTTTAAAAGGTGAGGTATTTATTCTCTGTCTATAAGGTGCAGAGTTTGATTTAGTCTTTTAAACTAACATAATCCCCTTTTCCAATCCCATATATTATTACATATTGCCACTTTAAGTATTTCTTTTAAATGAGGTCCTAAAGGCTAAGAACCATAGATTAGGTGCTGAGCGTCCTTGCATCCATCTAGAGACCAGATGACCTAGATGATACATGTTGGGAGATTATACAACCAGTTTTCCCAACCTAAGCAGGTCAATACTAGCAGGTCACAGTGAATTCACTGCAAATTATTGAAGATTAACCTCCTCACATTCACAGGCCCCTCCCCACAAAAATGAATAAAGCACATTAGGATGGTATTAATCACTGCCCAAAATAACTGGAAACACCCTGAAATGCTTTAGTTTGTACATGAAAGAACCTTAATAATAATGGTATTTTCAAATTTTTATAAGAATCCAAAAAATTTACATGGCAGTTTCAAGAGTGTTGTAAAAGTGAGAGGAACTTCTACAATAATTAAGAAAAAAATAATTAACCATGTCAGAGTAAAAATTGAAATATCTTTCTAATATACCTATGAAAAATGATATTTCTAAATCATTTACATGTGAGCAGGAGATAGAAAAATATACAGCCAAAACCATGGGAAATTAAGACTTTAAAGAGAATATTCATTTATTTGTAATCCCTCACCTCAAGTAAAATTAATAAGTTTGATGGATAAAGACATTGGAAAGGTCATTTGATCACTGTGTGTACCCACAATTCATCCCAAGTGCTAAAACTAATTTCTGATTTGGATGGAACTGAGAACCCTGCAAGCTCTTAGAAACAACTGGGCCAAATCTAACCTAAGTTATGGACAACTAATCTTTTTATTTTTCTTTAAATTATTATTTTTATTTAATTAATTATATTTGACATCATTCGTATTCCCCAAGGAGTTCCCACCACCATTCCACCCGTGCACCATCACCTCAGTCCCTTGTGCTCTTTCTGCCCTCATCCCCGTCTTTGCCCTCCCCTTCTTCCCCTCCCCCACCATGGTCCCTTTGGTTTAGCTTGGCTTTTTGGTCTTGCTGAGTTTTTTGTTTGCTTTTGGTTATAATTGCCCATCTCCTTGAGCTTATCTTTTTTGTTGTTGTTGTTGTTCTTTCATATTCCTCCTAATAGTGAAGCCATCCGATATTTTTCTCTTGCCTTCTGACTTGTTTCACTGAGTATAATTCCTTCTAGTTCCATCCATGTTTCTATAAACGTCCCTAGTTTCTCATTTTTGATTGCTGAATAACATTCCATTGTGTATATGTACCACATCTTCTTGATCCAGTCATCTACTCTTGGGCATTTGGGTTGTTTCAAGGTCTTACCAATTACAAATAGTGCTGCGATAAACATAGGAGTACAGGTGCTCTTTTGGATCAGTGTTTTTGTGTCCTTTGGATAGATTCCCAGGAGCG
>JAGFMF010009990.1:0-27425 GCA_019455555.1 Galemys pyrenaicus
GCGGGGAGCAGAACAGGCAGATCAACGGAAGTACACTGCTGAGGGAAGCAGCGGGCACAGCAGGAGAGGTCTGCTGCGCCATGTGGGTCCCCTCCCTGGTTGGTGGCAGGGATCGAACTTGTGCTGCAGTGGCTGTGGTTTGCTTCATAGTGCGTTGCTTAACCCACTGCACCACCAGGGAGGCCCCATATATTGATTTTAATGTTAACTCACCATTGCATGCCTATGATAAATCTTACTTACTTGGTGAAAAGTGTATTATTCATTTTATATATTGTTGGATTTGATTTTAATTTCTATACTGCTGAGATACACTAAAGCTGACTTAGATTTTTTTTTTTCCATCTGTGTTCCTAATAGATATTGATCTGAAGTTTTGTAATATTTTTGTTTGTTCTTGGTATCAGGGTAAGGCTGGCCATTCAGGATGATTATCTCCTTTTTAGTTTTCTGGAAGAGTTTGTATAGGATTGATATATTTTTTTGAATGTACAGAATTCACTAATGAAACCATCTAAACCTAGAATTTTCTTTGTGGGAAAGTTTTAATTATTCAAGTTCTTTAATAGACATAGTGATATTCTGGTTATTTCTTTTGTGTGAGCTTTGGTAATTCGTGCCTTTAAAGGAATTTGTCCATTTTATCTAAGCTGTCAAGCTTATTGGCATAAGGTATTCTTTCCTAGTTTCTTGAAGTGGCACTTAGGTCACACTAATTTGAGACCTTTCTTCCCTTCTATTCCAGACAATTCACACTATAAACTTCCACCTAACTATTGTGTTAGCAATATTACGCAGATATTGATAAGTTGTTTTTATCTGTATGCAATTCAAAATACTTTCCACTGTTCTTTTGCATTACCTGTTTGACCCATGATTTTTCTGGTAGTGTGTCATTTAACTTTCAGTTATTTGGGATTTTTCAGAGATCTTTGTTACTAATTTCTAAATTTACTTTATTATGGTAGGGATCCTGGATCCTTTATATTATGTCTAGTGTCATGGCCCAGACTATGGTCTATCTTAGCATATATGCACTTGAAGGGAAAGTGTATGCTGATGTTACTAGGTAGAATGTTCTATAAATATTAACTGATAGTGTTCAGATCTTCCATAAGCTTACCGATTTTCTGTTAACTTGCTCTATTAATTGATGAGAGCAGGGTATTGAGACTTCTAATGTGGATTTGTCCATTTTCTCTTGTAGTTTTGAGTTTTTATTTTCTATATTTTGAAATACACTTATTGGCATAAACATTTGGGTTTGTTAAGATTTTGGCATGAGTTGATCTGTATTGCATTACTTTGTTACCATTATTTTTTAGACTGAAAGTGAACTCTTTTATAAAGATTGAATAAATAGGGAAAGAATCATATATTCATTACTTTGGCTGTTACTTCCTGAGCTTTCCTTCATTTGTAGAGATCTGTATTTCCATCACTTTTATTCTGCCGAAACATCTCTCACATTGTGACTCTACTGGTCATAATTATCTCAGCTGTTATGTGTCTAAAGCCTGTCATCCCCACTGTTCTGGAGAGCTGTTACTGGTTAGGATAGAAGTATAGGCTGACAGATTTTCCCTTCAGTACTTTAAGATGATATTGCACCATTTTCTCGGTTGCATTGTTTCTGACAAGAAATTTGCCCCAACCTTACCTATTCCTATGTCTATAATGTGTTTTTCCCTCTGGCTGCTTTTAAGAGTTTATATTTATCATTGGTTTTGAGCAATTTGGTTGTGAGATTTCTCAGTTTTCTTCATGATTTGTGTGTGTATAAATTCTAGCATCTATGAATTTACAAAGTTTTCATCAACTCTGGAAATAAATTTCTGGCCATTATTCAAATTTGTTTTGTCCTTCCCTTTGATTGGACACTTCATTTGCAACATATTAAGTGACTTGTAGTTGTTCCACTGTTTACAGAAGATCTGTTTCTTTTCTCCAAAATTTATCTTTTCATTTTAGATTTCTATTGCTGCATAGTAAAGTTCATGAATCTTCTACAATGTTTAATACACTGTTTCATGACAGAGAGAGTAGTGTTCACTTGAAGTTTGATTTGGGTCTAGGCCTGTCTGGTCATCTTCCAAATCTTTAACTGTCATGATCAGTTAAAACTATTTTAATGTCTTTGTTGACTATTTCTAATATCTGTAGCTTTTCTGGGTTGGGTTAGATTGATTTTTCTTCTCGTAATGGATACTATTTTCTTGCTTCTCTGCAGGCCTGCTAATAATTGATTGAATGCCAGACATTGTGAATTCCACCTACTTGAGTGCTGGGTAATTTTGCATTCCTACTAAGTATCCTTGAGCTCTTTCTGCGTTGTGAAGTTACTTGGAAATGATTTGATCCTTTTGGGTCCTGCTTTTTAGATCTGTCAGAGGAAACCAGAGCAGTCCTCAGTCTAGGACTAATTATTCCCAATACTGAAGCAGCCCCTCTGTGTACAATGCTCAGTGCCCCATGAACTATGAGGCTTTCCAGTCTGGCTGCTGGGAAAAGGCTCTACTCCTTCCTCTGAGTGCCAGGCACTGCTACCTCTAATCTTTTTGCATTCTTTCATCCATAGGTGCTTTTTTTCCACACACAAGTGCTGATTAGTATTCAGGTGAATACTTAGCTGGGTCCTGACCAGATCTCCAGAGTTCTCCATCTGTGCAGCCCTCTTCTCTTACTCTGCCCTGCAAACTTCAGCCTCGGTCTCCAGAGCCCCACTGTGGTCCCCCTCCCTGTGCCAGAGCCTGTACAGTCACTCAAGGCAGTAACTGGAGCAACGGCAGGACACACCTGATTTGCCTGCTGTCTCAAGTGGACTACCACCCTTCACTGTCTGACATCCAGTGTCTTAAATATTATTTCATATATTCTGTCTGTCTTCTGGTTGCATCAGATAGGGGGTAAATCTGATCCTTACTATTCCATTTTGGCTAAAAGTGGAAGTTTGCCACTTTTTAAAATTAGAGCTCTCCTGTAAAGCCAGCACACATACCATCTCTCTTTGATGAAATTTCCCCACCTCTCATTCCTGTCTAAAGAGGTACACAGACCTCTGTGCTTTAAGCCACTTTTTTTATACGTCTATGAATTTACTATGAGTTATGCATTTGTTTCCCTTGAGAGATCACCCCCTTCTCTGCAGCAGGAGGCTGGTCTTTGCATGCAGTGCATAATCTGTGTCTGATACGTCACTGAGCTTCAAGAAGGAGCACCCCCTTGTTTTGATGGTGCCGGCTCACCAACACTGACTGGTTTTCACCAGCTGAACCATTTATTCAGCGTACCGTTCGGAAGTAGTATGTGTATTCACACTGTTGTGAAACTGGTATCTAGCACTTCATCATGCCAATAGAAACTGAACATGGACAAATCTGGTACAGACTTTTAATCTTTAAGATAAACCATGGGACAAGAAAATGTTGATTTGCTCAGGCTTACAGCTAGTGGGGAGTGAAGTTAGGACCAGAAGCCACACTGTTTCTTGTCAAATACTCATTTCTACTAGGTCTGTTAATTCAATGCATATGCTAAACAGAGAAGGCCAAGAACTGCCATGCATCAAAGCAGCCTCAGATGTGGAAAGCCAGAAGTTACTAATTCTGAATGGCATAACTTAGCTAGGCTGGGCTTTTTTTTTTTCTTTCTTTCTTCATTTGCCTTGGTTAGCTAGTATAATTATATCCTTTAACAAATTGTTCCCTGATTTCTCTTTTCTGACAGGGGTCTCTCTGAGTCAGTTAGTACTGCAGGACTATGTTCCTTTTACCCCTAAAATTTCTCTTCTCTGTATATCATGTCAGATTCTTTTCATTGTCTGATATCTCTAGGCCTGTTTAACTTTTTACCCTAATCAAGGTACAAGCCTTAGCTTTATCCATGCATCCTCCTTGGTAAGACAGAATCACTGCTAAATGAAGCAGACTTTTTCAATTATGAAAAATTTTTGTTAAATTTATTGGCTACTAGTTACTTTGTTTCTGGAAGAAAAGATATTCAAAAATAACCTCAGTCTAAGCTGTCTTCTTCAGTGCCATCTTCTGATTATAAAATTAATGACATTATAGAAAATCTGGCATTCCATAATTTTGGAGGCAAGTTAGAAAGAAAACCCAAGTTAGAAACATTAAATGCAAAAGTCATTTTAAAAAACACCATAAATGTCAGATCAGCTGTTTTCTTTTGGTCTCAAGAAGAAAAAGGAGACTTAGAATGACTTTTCTGTGTGTTGAAGTGAAGCTACAGGAAGTAATTGCGGCTACCTCTTTCAGAAAGGTCAGAAAATGGGCTTTGAACTCAAGTCCGTCTCTACATGGAAGCCTGGAATCTGCTGCGGGTCTGGTCAGGAGCATTTGCAATGTGGAAACAACTGAGCAAAACATAAGACTTTGTTTTCTGAGGCTCTTTCAATGTTCTAAGCTTTAGAAAATAGGACGCCTTCTTGCTTGCTGAAAATTCAGGGAAGAAAAGGTTCTAATTTAAAGTGAAAGAACGATTTCTCATTCTCTTTTCTAGTGATACGTCTCTTACCTGCAGCCAGTGCTGCATGTGACTGAAAGTCACAGATCTGAGTTGTGGGGACAAAAGCACCAAGAGGCTTTCCTCTGGCACATATGTGCAGGTGACACCCTAGTCCCAAAGCAGAACTTGACAGTATTTCATTTTTTGATTTATTCTCATTATTCTAATCTGTCAAGATAGTTTGGATCCTGATCCTGCCATTTGAAATACAAGTTATTCCTCCTTGATTTATATCACTTGCAAATTTGGTTACGTATGTCTTTATCCGAAAGTCATTGTTTAGAGGAAAATATTTAAAGGTTAGTTCTGATCAATTTTTCACCCGAAGTTAGGTTGCTTTTTTTCTCCACTAAGAACTTAAAAATTATGATAATTTATTTTAGAATTTTGCTAAGTACTCGTCAGTTCAGTAATGGTGACACTCGGTTTATTGTTCACATATGCAAACCTGAAAACACCGTTACCTGTCTTAGATTCTGGTGTCACTTCCAAGCTCCATGGCTGCTCAAAGCTACTGAGAGGATGAGCGGGGTCCTAGCAGTGTCTTCTTCCCAGTTGGGATTGACCTTCACTACCACTTATTTTTAGTTTCAAAGCCTTACCATTATTATTACTTTTAAAGATTTATTCTTGCAGACAAGAGCTGGGGTACAGGCCAGAGTCCTGGGAGGTGAGAGGATTCACCAGAGACAGAGTGGAAGCAGAACAGGCAGATCAACTGAAATATACTGCTGAGGGGAGCAGCGGGCGAGGCAGGAGAGGTCTGGGGCGCCATGTGGGTCCCCTCCCTGGCCAGGGATCCAACCCACGTTGCTGTGCCACCGATGCTTCACAGTGAGGCGCTCAACCCGCTGCGCCACCCGGGAGGTTCTCAAAGCATTATTTCTTGATGGGTAAAATAAAGACACCTTCTCTTACATGATGTTGCCTTTTCCGAACAGCGATGAGGTTTCACTTCCTCAAGCACTGTTCTGGCCCTATTTTTGTTATTTTCCCAGCTCACTGATGACGTCAGTCTTATTGACAGTTATTTTCACAGGCAACTGAGTGTTTCCGGTTACAACTTCCATCTATCTTCTTGGTTTTCTTAAATCTGAGCTTAAAATGAGATAAAGTTTAGCGATTTTGATTTCTTAAACAACTTCTATTTGTTATATAAAACCATAGAGGTTTCATGGATAAAGTGGGGTGTTCCTTTTCTTCAGCGTATTTTATTTTAGAGGGTTTAGTCATGGATTAATACTTGACATTTTCTTGAATCTGCTTTCTAAAGTCTAGATTTTGGCTGTCTTTAGGCTTGCCTCATTTATCATTACAAAATCCAAAAGCAACATAATTGAACAGATCCAATAATCTGTTATTATCATCTCAATTGTATAAAATTTTTTTTTAATTTCACTCCTGAGGAAAAGAAAAAATGATGTTGGGAAGAGTAATTTAAAAGAGGTAATTAAGATTGGATGGTATCTTCCCATAGGAGGAATATAAGGGAACCAAATAAGGGTCAAGAAAAAGAATAACAACAACAACAATAATAATGATAATAAAAACACAACAAAAACAAAAGACAAGGACAAACTGGGGACACTTGGTGGGGAGGAGAGGGAGAGGGTAGAGGGCAGATAAGAGCACAAGGGACTGAGGTGATGGTGCACTGGTGAAATGGTGATGGGGAATACATGGGGATTACAATTGATGTCAAATATATATAAATAAAGAAAAAACAAAAAAATAGGTAAGATTATGGAGATGAAAAAATTTGACAAAGTAGATAATAACATAGCAATTAAAAATCCAGAGTCTTCAATTTTGTTACCCAGAGACAAGGACAAAAACAATTTACAACTGGCAGATTTTGATGCTTTTTAAAAGCACAGTTACAAAAATCAGTGAAGTTAAATTGGATAAAATACAAGGTTACAATATCAATTTATAAAGGGACATCTTAATAAATACAAAGAAGTTAATCCCCCATATTTATAAAACTGAGAAATTGAATATGCTAGAGAGGAGCAAGACTTCAGAGGCAGCTGCAATAATGTAACAACTATAGATTTGACCCAATATTCGCTCTATTATTTACTAGTAGGTACTAGTGTATCAGAATGACTGAGTTTCGTAATTTCTTCACTTTGTTTCCAAAATTATGGAATGGCAGCTTTTCTATAATGTCATTACCTTTATAGGCAGAAAAAGTCACTAAAGAGATTTTAGATTATGAGATGATGTGAGGACTCTGTTGGATGCAAGGACAAGAACTCCAATTCCTATTAGCTTCTAGAGGAACTGGCTATAAACTGGGACAATTCACAGATGCAAAGTAATTTGCCAAATGGTGGATTCACTAAAGAACCAATCTGCTGGATGACCAACTTGCCAAATTTACCAAATTTGCATACTTAACAAAATGCCTTCTTTTCCCCCTTAAATCCAATTTTTTATTGGCAGGATTAGGTCCTACAAACACTATGACGATATCAGGCGTTCAGATTCTCCCTTGCTCTTCAGCCTGCCCCTTCTGGTCTCCTGGTCCCCTGTGTCCCTCAGCCTCTCCTCCTCTGTGCCAGTTACTCCCCAACAGAGGCAGGGGAGCTGGAAACAGACTCTTCCTTCAACTTTGTCATGAGAATTGATCAATCAAGCTAGGTAGAAATTCTCAAGAGCTATTCATTGTCGTATCAACTAAATGAATTGTTAGAAAATTTATAATTAAATGAGTTTTGGGTAAACTTGCAAATATGGTGGAAGGATACTAGATAGCAAATGGAAAATAACTGAAAGAGGATTTAAACATTTAGAATAAATTAAAATTCTTATGAGAAATGCTAAACTATGTGGTTTTTGACAATTGCTTTATATTTTAAGAAGTGTTTTGGAGAGTGGGTAGTTCCAGCTTCTAGGAGGAGGCTAGGCCTGGATGCTCTCAAATGAAGGTTGCCTGTGGGTGCCAGTCAAACCCCACCTAACCTCTGGCACTGCTGCTAGAGTCCCTTGACCCAATGCTTATGTTAGTGCCTGCTAGCTTTCTGGAAGCATCCAACAAAATGTCCTTCCCTGACCAATCTAAAGAAAATCCTTAAAAAGGCAAAGCCAAACCTAAGAACCTTAGTTTTCTTCAATCTGCACATGCCTTAAAATGCTGTTAAGTGGAACATATTTAAGAATGCTATTCCTTAAAACCAGTTTTTGGTAACGTAACAGATTTTTGCAAATTCAGTAAATTGGCCATTTGGCAAATTGACTTGGTGAATTGATTTTTGGGTTCATTAAAAAAAACTGGCAAAATACATAATATAAAATTTATCCTCCCAATAATTCCCAAGTGTATAGGACAATGCTGTCGGCCACATGAACACTGGCGAGCTGATTTCTGACAATTGACCTGCTTCAGATCACACAAGACCTCAGTTCCAAATGAAGTCATTCAATCTGATGAGCACACGGAGGCCCGCTACGTACTTAAGCAGACACAGGGCGTGAGTGCACCGGGCTTTCCTTTACCTCAAGTCCTGCTCCTCTGTGCATCTCCTATGCTGTTCTTTCTTCTCCACCTGTGGAGAAGTGGTGATTCCCAGCACCCAAGTGTTTAGCAGGGAATGACCTTGGAGTCTTTGGGTCAGAAGCTCAGCCAGAGGAAGGGAAGCATGATGTGTTGGGGGCTTGGTGTGGTGGCTGCGTTCCCAGACTTCCAGGAAGGTGGGCGATGGAAGATGTTCACTGCTGGGGAATCCTGGGAGAGGTATAATGGGACGGGGGTCCTGGACCAAGGGGCTGCTGCACGAACAACGAGCAAATCTCCCCACACCCAAGCTCTTCCTCCCTGCATTTAATGCCACCACATTCACTCACCCTTTGGAGTTTTCTAACAATGACTACTGAATAGGATGAAACATCTTTGTCCTCTCACTTTTTACTGTCCCCAAAGGCATAAATCTAGGTTCTTTTCATTCATGGGATTTCTAAATCCCTATAAATGATGTATTTTGGGTAGCCAAAATAATAAACAGTAGGGAAGTTACAAAGGCTAAGGAATTAACCTTATAGTTCTTCCCCTTTGAGGACTTTTGATTTCTTGTTTTATTATTCTAGGCTGGACCTGCCTTTCTAACCTATACCCTTGCTAGCTCTTTCTCCATTTAATTCATTCCTTTTGGCAAGTGGGAACCACAGGCATATCATCAAGGGCTCTCAAGTTGCTGTTATTGTCAAGTGGACCGTTATCATCTCCAGAGATACTCCTGAGACCTGGGTCACTAGGCTCTGTCTCTTTGTCTCTCCTTGGGCTTGCAGCCTGGGTCGTTCATTGCACGTGTCAGGCAGCAGTGTGCTTGTGCTCAGTCTTCCCCAGGAGACTGAGAGCCTTTGAGGCAAAGGCTCCAACGGTCCATCTTTGTGTGGTCCCACCACTCCGAGCTGGACCTGCAAGGGGAGCTCAGGAGATGCAGGCTGGGTGGTGCATGAAAATAGAACACCAGTGCAGATAAAACACTGGGTTAGCTATATTGTGCTTATATACAATTCTGATTCCTGTATGGCTGATACGGCTTGAAATAAACACATTAAGAAAGCTTTAAAAAAATCCCATTAAATCGGGCCTTCCTGGTGGCGCAGTGGGGTAAGTAACGCACTATGAAGCAGACCGCAGTCACTGCAGCACGAGTTCTATCCCTGCTGCCAGCCATGGAAGTGCTCCATAAGGTGTGATCATAAGGTGCGGCAGACCTCTCCTGCCTTGCCCACTGCTACCCTCGGCAGTGTTTCTGTTGATCTGCCTGTTCTGTTCCCCGGTCTGTCTCTGGGGAATCCTCTCAACCCCCCACACCTCTGGCCTGTACCCCAGTTCTTATGCATAAATAAACAAATCTTTTTTAAAAATCCCATTAAATCAAAGAGTTGTAGCTGACATTCAATTTAGAGAAAAACTGACAGTACAAACTGGGCTATTATTCACTAGCTATTTGGTGCATTGGAGAATACCTCACAGGAAGATTTCCATTTTAACATACATGGTAACATTAAGTGTTATGGACCTTGAAGAAAGTAATCTGATTAGTTTGTAAAACTTATATTTTAAAATTGAGATAACGTCGGTTTACACTGCTGTGTTTTAGGAGGTTCGCAACTCTTCAAATGAATGTCATCACACCACACTGACCGCCAAACTGCCAATAACTTCGCACCAGAATCCACAGGGCCCTACGACCTTCTGCTCCTACTCCCCCTCTGTAACTCACTTCTGCAGCCAGACTCCAAGGACTTGTTTTGGTTTTGATGGGTCTATTCCTCTGCTTTTTTTTTCTCCTTCATTAATATTCCTCATGAGTGAAACCATTTGACATCTGACTTTCTCCTAATTAATTTTGCTTAGCATAAAGTGCTCCAGTTCTATCCATGTTGGCACAAATGGTAAGATTACATCTTTTTAAAATAGCTGAGTAGTATTCCATTGTGTGTGTACATACTGTATCTAATTATCCTAAATGTTAACACATCTCCCTGCAGAGAGACTGAAAAGATGATCAGTTTCCAGTACTTTGGATTTATTCTTTCAACATGAAAGGCGATGATGGCCATGTCATAAAGCAAGTAAGTATCTTTGATCTCCACAAAAGTCCCCAGAATCTCTCTTTCATGAGAGCAGGGAATGCGGAGGACCACTGTGTGCCCGTGTGTCCTGTATGGAGCCCTGTCCTTTGGCAGGTGCTTCTCAAGCCCGAGGGGCACGGTGCAGCGGAAGAGAAATGGCAAGTTGGTGGGTGGCTCGGTTTCTAACAGCTGCTCCGTCTGAGTGCTTCTGATCCGATGCGGCTCAGTCACCCTGAGAGGCTTTCAAGACTTCGCTCTGTGTTCTTTTGTGTCGTGTGGATGGAAATGAGTATGTATGAACGGGTTATGTTCATTATATGGAAACCTGCTATTTGCACATGGGGTTTCCTCTCTGAAATGGGCAGGCAGGTGCTAGCTGCAATCTTCTTCGGTAATTAAAATCACTGCTTAGAATGAGTGATGGCCCTTTGTGGGACAAGTCAAGGTGGTAAACAGAATCCTGACCCTGTGTGAGAATCCTGCCAATTCTCATCTTATTTCTAAGCTTCTTTATCCTCTGCTTTGAACCTCCGCCCACTCCTCCCCTCAACCTCTCTTCATTGGGGCGAAGGAGGTGCTTGTTTTGTACCTTACTCAGTAAAATAACTTGAATGGTTCGTTGTTTGTTTTTAAAGAAGCCCTTTTGATTTCAGCAGCTTTAGGAAAATGGTCATATGAAAATATCATGTGCTCATCCTGATCATTTTTCTGTGTCAGTTCATGAAATCAGCAGGGATCACCTGGGCAGCTTAGTAAGGTGAAGATGCTTTTGAAGATGATGGAGATGATGCTTTCGAAGGCTTGGGAGAGGACCTAGGGACTTGCCTTTTGAACAAGCACTTCCAGGTGATTTCAGTACACATACAGCCCACGCTGCAGAGATTGTGATATAGAAAGATCCACTGATTCGTTTGTGGCATGATCACATGATGTTTACCTATACTTATTTGGGTGCACTTCTAGAGGCTTCTATGTCTTACAGTTAATAGCACTGCTAAGCCATTTGTCCTACACAGCATCATTTTCTGCTTCTTTTGGGAAATGCTGGCCTCATACACTTCCCATCAGCAGTGCCTTGTCCTCTTCCAAAAAAAAATATTCTTCCCCTGGTCTTGTTGCAGCTCTCTATGTTCTGAGAGGACTACTTCTTCAGCCATGCAGCGACAATCCTGTTCTTCTGGCCACTGTAGTGGATTAGTGGGAACATTTAACCAGGGTTTTGAACAGCAGCCCAAAGAACATGGCCCTTCATACCTAACTGATGGCAAAGCTGGAAAAGGAAGTATCAGGAGTTATTTAGAACTTTCCAGTCCAGTAGGAAAAGCCATCACGGAAGAGTAAAGTTGAAAAGCAAAGAGAAGTAGAGATAAAAGACGGGGATATGAGAGATTTGATTCCCTGAGCATAGATGTTCTTCAAAGACCCCAGGTATGTACTATCTGAGGCCTGTTAAATGCAAATGGCAACCTCGTTGGGTATACAATTCTTGGGTCCTCACCTTCCCCATCAAAAGACTAAAGATTCTGTGACATGGGATTCTTTCACTCCTACAGAACAGAGACTGAGGCAATCCTAATTTTTGTTCTTTGTAAGGGACTTTTGTCCTCACCCTGTGTCTGTGTGTGTCATGTCAACCTTTTGTCATTGCTCTCTGCATGCTGATGGGCCCCTTTTTTCCTTTTGCATCAATTCTTTCTGCAATATCAACGGTTACTTTTATACATTAATGTTGATTTAAATTAAACATACTGAAGAATTTAAATCAACAGGAATGTTTTCTAACTTCAAATGATTGAATGCTTTTGTTTCTCTGCCAGCAGCCTCTTCATCTCAGTCTGTAGGTAGCCTTTGCTCCATTTAGCAGATCTATGCGTTCTTGAATTTTGCATATCAGCAGTTCCTGAAATGTGAATTTTCTGTTGTAGTCCTTTTCAAAACATGCTTTTCTTTTCTAAGCATCTTTCTCACTTTTACCAGCTTTACAGGCCTCATAACTAAAGAGACATCTACATAACCCTGTGTACAAAAGGGGCATCACATGGCTTCTTTTGGGCTCCTTGCAGTCACCTGTTTGTAGTTAGAATTCACATCTAGGCTTTTAAGTTTGAGTGCTGGCTTATGTGACAGCCTCTAGTAGTGGTTCTGAAGTCTCTTACTTATTATGAAGCTGCTGATCTGAGCAGAAACCCCTGCATCTTGCTTCTTTGCCAGCTTACTGACAAGGAGAGTGAAATCATGTCTAATTCTTTGTTGCTAAAAAAAAAAAAAAAAAAGCCCCCAACATGATGCAACTATGCCAGAAGCTGCAAACCCTAGTGTACAAAGGGCCCCGCTTTCCCAGCCCAAAGGCTTTTCATTTGCTGATTTAACGTCCTGTGATACCTACTCACTCTGTCCCCTGGGTATCATATTGTGCAGAGCTGTAAATTGGAATTACTACAAGAGTGGGATCCATAAATGGCAGTAGACTGTAACAGGTCTTCCTTCCTTTCGTACAGCAGGCAGACTAAGTTAACCATTTTCTGGTGGGCAAGAGCAAAAAGTGGTGGCCAGTGGGACCCACCAACCAGCCCCTGTCGTCAGCAGTTGTCTATCAGGAGCCTTCCAAGGGCCAAAATGACAAGTGAGAAGTCCCTGCTTTCAGGCTTCTATTTTAGTTGTGCTATGTACAGCAAACAAAGAAGGTTCCATGTCAGATGAAGAGGAGAGCCAGGGCAAGGGGCTGGGGGCACGGTGTCCCTCTTGGTGGTGTTTGCTTGAGTCGCATTTCTGGCTTTAGTGATACGGAAAGGTGGCATTTCTGTTTTTTAAAAATTGAAGTAACACTGCATGGAAGCACCACACAGGTTTCCAGTGTCTGTCACTGTGCACCTGCTACGTCTCCCTGTTTTCATGCGTATCTCTACTGGAAGGCAGAAGAGGTCACTTTTCTGTTACTATAAATCAGATGTCTCAGTAATTGTAATTTTAAATGGCCCAAACACTTATTGAGGTGATGGACTGTAATTAACTCATCCCCCACAGTTGGCTAGCTACATTATTTTCATCTGTCTTATTTATACATTTTTTAACTGGAATATAAGCTACTACGATTAAGAGTAAAAGCAGCTTGTGCCTAGAGATCAAGGGACAGGAACGCATGCATTTGGGTTGGGGAGCACCAGGAAGGCCATGAGAATGGGGTGGGGTGCAGGGCATAAAGGGCCAGCAGCAGAGGCTCTGCAGGGTAGCCTCACTCCCCAGCTTCCTCAACCGCTGGTCAGAGGCCTCTGCCTGGGCCCTTCGACCCCATGTATGCTTATTGGTCTGAGTCTACTTGTGGTTTTAAGTTTGAGTTAAAAAGAAAATAAGCAAGTGACAGCAGAGAAGTGGGTCAAACGTTCAATCAAATTCAGGAAGGGTGCTCTTTGGATCAAGTAGATATTAAAGATACTGCTTATGAAAAAACAAGAAACAGATGGCATTGACTTCTGGCTTTCACCCACAGAAATAGAACAGGAAAAATAAGAAATTTCTATGCCTGATATTGGGGTTATACTGAGATTTCCAGACAGGCAAATGCCTGGACAGCTGCGCAGGGCAGATGGGTCCTTTGACAGCTTAATATTGCTGAGTTTCTGGTGACTCTATAGTTAGGGCGGCCAGTGTGAGACCATCTGTTTACTAGTGCGCATAAAAGCTCACTACCAGCAGGTTAGCTGCTGCTGCTTAGAATGAGATAACACCCAAAAGTCAAGCCCACCATTTCCAACCTTTGCCAAGCACACTGGCTGGGCAAAACCACTGGCACAAACCTCACCTTGGGGTCACATGACATACCCTAGAAGACCACATAGAACATTCTATGATATTCTCCTAGAGAATTTACTTCAAGGCGTTCAAATGCTGTGAAACAGATCATTCACTGAGAAAGAGCTTTTGTTCTCTTCCAGACAGGAAAGGAACAAACTTTGAATTCAGAGCCATCTTACGATGTGTGTCTCCATCCCTCCCAACTAGCTGCCATTTATTAAAGTAAAAAAATAAAAATTAAGGTTAGCAACACATACTTGTTGCAAAAGCAGCGAAAAAATCTTTTCTACCTCATATTCCTCTCTCCTGAGACAAAAACATTTTTATCCTAGATGTAGGATAGCTTTCTAGATGTAGTCTGTGACAGACATAATTGTGTGTGTATGTTAAAAAGATACATACCTAGTTCTTTACAATTCTTTTACTGACTGCATTTAAAACAGAGGCATATCAGAGAAGTACTGCAGTAAAGAAACCTGTTTAAGGTCATTAGCATATCCCAAATGCATCTGACTTCGGGATCCCTCCCTTCCTTTGTGTGCGATTTCTGATCCGTGGCACAGAGCCAGGATTTGTTGGTATGGCTGTATCGGGTGTTTCCGGAATGAGACTGTTCTGATTGGTCTGTGCTTGAGACATGCTGGTTATTAAATATTTCAGATGGAATATACTTTCTTAAAGCCTTCAGAGATTTTAGAAAGTCATAAAATGTAGGAGTGGGCACCTGAGGAGGCAGAAATAATGGGTCCAAGTTGAATAATGACTGCAGGGGGTAAGAGAATGAGGCTGATACTTCGTTGGATTTAGTTTCAGGATTAGTATGGAAGGAGATACCAGGAAGTCCTCACTGCAGCTCATGACTGTAGATGGTCATGAGAAATTTATGTGATAGAGGGGAAAAGCAATAAGCTACCTTTTTTGCCTTAACTCACAAAATATCTTGAGTACCAGTGCATTTTTCATCTTGAAGTTTGATTTATATTTTTGAAAAATACTTCTTACATCTCTAAGTTCTGAACACTTATAACTGTTTATGTTTGTGTCTATAAATTCTAACATTTTTATCAGTTCTGGGTTGCTTCTGTATGCTTGGTAATCTGGCTGTATCAGACATTGTGAATTTTATCTTGTTGGGGTAGACATTTTGCTGTTATAAATATTCATGAGCTTTGTTCTAGAGCATAGTTAAATTACTTGCAAGTAGTTTGTTCCTTTTGGGTCTTGCTTTTAGAACCAGGCAGCAGTAGAACATTCTGTCCCTAGCACTGAGGCCCAACACTTCTGAGTGCTCCACCCAAAGACCTGTGAATTACGAAGCTCCCCAGCCTGCCTTTTGGAACACAATGTTCTCCCTGTGTGAGTGCAGAACCTGTCCCCTCTAGTCTTTCCCAGGCCTTTCTAGTTCTTCTCTTCCTGGTCACTCACCAGTTCTCTGCTGAGTACTTGAGGGAATCCTACACAAATCCCTGCAGTTCTCTCTGTCCTCTGATACTCTGTCCTGCAAATTTAGCTGCCTTGATCTCCCTGGCTCCCCCTTCAAGCACTGTGGCCTGGAAGTTTTCCGAAGGCGATACTGTAAGTCATCAGTCGACATTGTCACTAGGGTCTTAGAAACTGTGACCTTCACCAAAATGACCCTTGAACAACAGAGCCCATGCAGTCAGAAGTCCGAGCATGAATTGTGACTCTCCCAAACCCTCACTAATACTCTGCTGATGGGAGGCCTTGGTGATAAAATGAACTGACACATTTTCTATATTATATTCTGTATTCTGACATTAGAGAAATGTTAAGGCCACCACAGGGAAGAGACAATATCTTTACAGTACTGTATTGGTATGTATCATCTATAAAAAGCTCCCCCCAACTGGATGTCCTCTATCAGTGGATCTGCATGGTTCAAACCCAGTTGTTCAAGGGTCAACTGTACAACAAAACCACTTTTACCTTAGGGATAATCCATCTGAACAAGAAACATTCCCAAGACGTACTTCTGGGCACAAAATCATCACCAACCTTCTAAAATAAAGACCCCAAACACTTCTACTATTATTTTGTATGCACTCGTTCATGTACTTCCACTCTGCTTATTCCAGTTCAGGTTTATAGGTGGCCAGAGTCTCTCCTCATAGCTCAGGGTGCAAGGCGGGAAGCAAATCTAGTGGAAGGAAGCCCTTCCACTGCAGGGCGCACACACAAGGCCAGGGCACATCTTTGGGATGTGGGAGGAAACTGGGGTCCCTGGAGAAAACCCACGCAGACATGGGGTGGGGGGATTTGTAATTCCACAGACTGCAGCCCTGGCCGAGAATCGGTATCTCCCCATCAACATTACAATGAACGACGTGAAAAGGACAGTCTTCGAGGAGTGCGGACTGTACACCGGGGTAATCGCACGATCATGAAAAATGGTTGTTTCATATACTCTTTGTGTTACTGTTTCACACAGGGGCTAAGGCTAGCCTCCATCTTTTGTTCTCCACGTAAAGTCTATTGCCTTTTTTGTCTTCATCCGCTTTTCCTTATTTTCCTATTGTGGATGCACAGTCCTCTTGCTGGTTTATTATGTGCTTTGCGTAGGAGCAGGCGCTGCTGCAGGATGGCCCTTGAGGAGCTGAGGTCTCCTTGGGGCTGCCCTACATTACACTTCAGGTGCTGACCCGCTGTCCTCCGTCAGAGGTCACCTCTTCCCTTGGGTTACCCTCCAGACACAGGGGCCAGCTTGACTTAGGCCTGTCTTTAGGCCTCGGGGACTCTGGGCAGTCACTGTGCACCATCCCTGTTAGATTGAATTTGGTTGGTTGCTGAAGGTTTGCCTTTTGCTTACTCCCATTGATGAGTATTACGTTTTACCAAACAATATTTTTATGTATTAAGAACTATTATGTGATTAGGTTAATAAACCTTTCTAATGAATGCTACCTTTACAGTACAACCTCCTTGGCAAGATGTGTTACTCTTTAAGATGCTCGTGGAGCATTTTATGCCTCAAATGCCTAATTTTGGGCATTCAGTTAGAAACAAAAATACCTCTGCGCTAAAGAGGTAGTTCATTTATCCTCCTGCTAGCCTTATTTGTTTTTGATATAGTATTGTACTAGTTTAATAGAGGTTCTTTTTTTTTTTTTTAAATTTTTTACTTCCCTTCCTGTGAAACGTGGCTGGAATTTTGCTCCTTGATTTTTAAATCCTAACCCTTGGTTTTTATAATTTTAAATGACAGTGACTCCTGTTCAACTCTAATCTATCAATGGTATGTTTTGGTAGTTTGAACCCTTGCCTCCTAATTAGAGAATTTCTCACAATGTACTTTAGGGAAATTACCTGAAAGATAAAGAATTAGTCTGGCGTTGTCTTTCTTACAATGAACTAAGATTATGTGTCACATCATTACAGCGCCAGAGGAGACCTCACCTGTGCAAGGCTCCCCTGCTGCAGTGGCTGCTCCCACTCAGAGCAAATAATAAACGAGGAAGAAAACAGCATCACTCCATGTTATGTAAAGTATGACTTTCAAGGTCATACCAGTGGTATCACTTGTCAATAATGGAAATGGCTAGAAAAAATAGATCAAGTTAAAACCTTTCCTTGAAGAATTCAAAGGCAAGTTGATGACTGTAAGTCAGAATTTTCTGAGGTCAGGGAGGAAGAATTTTCTTATTTTGCTTAATCACTGGATAGCAACATCAAAAGCAAATTTTTAGAAATCAAACATCGTGACAGCTTTCTCTCCTATTTGTAAATTATAAAGACATTTAAAATTAAAATTCTTCCATATGTAAAAATAAGAGGATTGCAACTACAAACATCTTCGAACGCATATGCTAGGAAAAGCAAGCAATTAATGAATGAGTTCTAAGACCAGGATGACATATTTCCATGACGCTAAAAAGCATTTAACAGGTGTTGGAAATTTGTTAAACAAGGACCCAGATAGAGACAAAAATACTTCAGTTTTACAGGAAAAACTCTTCACTAGTATAGGCATCCAAAATAAGGATAACATTCTTTTAATTGTCCATAGTGTGATTTAACTGTTAGGGGGAGCATAAACCTGATTTTTGAGTTACAGACTATTACAGAGCTGCTTTATCATGTCTTTCCCTTCTATTCCTAAGTATTTCTCTATATAATTATTTGGCAGATGGAAAATTTTTATTTACTTCTTAGTAGTTCTTCGGATTTTTTTTTCTACTGGATGACTATTAAACCTTGTGTTAATGTTTAATAATGTAAATGGTCTGTGCAGTCCACCTCTAAAATTATACTCGAAATATTTATCCTCAAAAACGATGTACGGACACCTGATTCCAAAAATGTCTTTGTTTAGAAAAGGCAAAATCATGTCTAAACACAATAAAAAAATATTGAAAGGGAATTGGTACTCGGCTCACTTCTCAGTTGCTGGGTTTTGGGGAAGCAGAGACCATAAACCACCATGGAGGAACACCCCCTTCCCCAAATATGCCGCGAATGCCCCATGGGATAGTTCCATCATGAAAATGACGCCCATAAATAACCACACAAAATCACTCCCTTGATTAACTCACTGGTCAATTCACCCTGAAGATCCACTTCTTATGTCTATTTCCCACATCACTGTTCACTATAAACACATCAGGCATGGCATATTCTAAGGACCTCACATGACATGCCATGTTCCATCACAACTCTGTTTCTGCTGCTCTCAGGATTTCCTCTAGTCTTCATGGACTTAAATCTTATCCTAAACGTGCTTTCTGATTCATTTAGATCCACAGTAGACACACTAACTGGTTGTATTTGGGATAGAATATAAAGTATGTTTCCATCTATGTATTTTATCATATTTGGATTGGCACCGCAGAAAAATCAACAGTAGGAAAACCTCTCATTGTTGGTTTAAGTGGAGGCTAGAAAAACAGAGAATCATTCCTAATTAAAACAAAGCCTGGATGCTAATTTTGCCTTGTGTGAAACAACAGATGACTTGCGTTGTCCTTATGAAGGAAAATAAAGCAACACACTAAGATCGGCACAAAACAAGTTCAGTGAGAACGGTGATGAAAGAGTTCAAATCGTCTGTTACAAAAATCAAACTTTACCTCTTGAAATGATTCACCAGGACTCCAACAAGTTCTCCAATTCGATTCTCATTGGTTGGCTGTTTGCTGAAGAGGCAGACGATGAGGTCTTTGTTGTCTTTCGTATGGAACACAGCCAGTTGGTCCTTTCCATTGGAGACACTCAGACCAGTCAACTGCATAGACGCAAACACACAACATATCAGAAATGGTTCTCAAAAGAAGCCAAACATACATTTGGAATGATTCTTCTCAGTAACCTGGTGACTTTATTAAGTTTCATTGAACAAGCATAGACGAAAGGAAATAAAGCAAAAATTAACAGAAGTTAAAAAAACCAGTAAAGTCAGTGAACTAAAGAGATGTTTTGTTCAAAAGATCTATAAAATAGGTAAACATTTGGTTGGAAAGAATGAAAGAGGAGAACTAATACTAATATCAGGAGTGGAAGAGGGGCAGGGCTACAACTATAGACCAGAGAGCTATTAAAAGGATAATGGAATATTTTCAACTATGTACATGAACTTAACAGCTTCGACAAAACAATTCTTTGAAAGGTACATACTAAATTCAGCTAAGAAGGAATAAGCAACCTGAAATTTTTATGTCTTTTTAGAAATTAAACTTGTTAAAAACTTTCAGAAAACTCTAAGCCCAAATGATTTCACTGGTGAATACTCTCCATAGCTCTTCTAGAAAATAGAAGGACTCTGTTGTAACTCATTTGATGAGGCCAGCATTACCCTGATAGACATAGGCAGTATAAGAAAGCTAAAAACCAATACCCACAAACATGGATATAAGAGTACCCAACAAAATATCAGCTAATTGAATAAAAAAAATATATAGAAAGTATACCATGAAAAAAAGAAACCATGATCAACTAGAATTTTTCAAAATGCAAAGCTAGTTTGGTATTTATAAATTTATTAATATAACCTATCATGGCAATAGAATAAGAAAGCATGTCAAATGATACAGAGAAAGTGCTCAACAAAATCCAGCATCTTTTCAAGATAAAAATCTCTTAGCCAACCAAAATCAGAACATGACAAATGCCATCTATTAAAAACATTACCACTAACATCATATTTAGTGGTTCAAGACAATGTTTTTTCCCCAGAGTGGGAGCAATGCAAGAATTTCCACTGTTACAGCTGCTGTGCAGCATCATAAAGGGTCCCTGGCCCATTAAGATATTTTTATAGAAATTAAAAGGCATAGGACCGGAAGGGAAAAACCACTGTCTCTATTTTCAGATTACATGCTCACCTATGTAGAAAGTCCCAAGGAATCTACAGAGTAGTCATCAGAACTAGTAAGTGGGCTTAGCAAGTCACTAGGTAATTGGAAAGTTACAAAAATAGTTCTATATACTATCAGTGGACAATTTGGAATAAGTTGAAAACACATCCACAGCAACTTCAAAAACAAAAATACTTAGATACAAACCTAACAAAATGTGTGTATGATCTGTTTTCTGAAAACTACAAAATGTTGATGAAAGGAAAATTAAAATGTTGATGAAAAGAATAAAAGAAATAAAAAATGCAGAGCAATAACATACTTAGGGGCTAGAAAACAATATGCTAATTTCTTCCAAATTTATTTAATGCAAATGCATCCAAAATCCCAGTAGGATTTTTTGTACATATTAACAAGCTGATTCTAAAATGTGTATAGAAAGGCAGAGGAACTAGAACAGCCAAAATGATTTGATAAAGAATAAAGTTGGAAGACTCACAGTAACTGATTTTTAATACTTACTATAAAAGCTACAGTAATCTAATCAAAACAATGTGATTGTCAAAAAGATAGTCAAGGGGATTAAAAACACAGAGCAGTGGAACAGAATGGCGAGTCAGAGCTAGTATAACACAAATAGGGCCAAATGATTCCTTTGAATTGCACAAAGGTAATTCAAAGGAGGATATTATTGACATTTGATTTACTTGGAACATTTGGGTATCCATATGTCAAAAGAGATAAACATTGACCTAAACTTCATGTCTTATGAAAAAATTCAAACTGGATCTAAGTATGAAGTGTGAAATTATAAAATGTTTAGAGAAAAAAAAAAAGAAAACCTCTGTGGCCTAGGATTGGGTACAGATTTCTTTGAAATGACCCCAAAACCACAGCCTATAAAAATGAGAAAGAATTAAAACTTCAAATTTAAAACTTTTCTCTGAGAAAGACACTGGTAAGGAGAATGAAAAAATTAGCTACAAACCTGAGAAAATATTCACAAATATCTAGTAAAGAACCTGTTTCCTGAATAAAGAACTCTAACACTGAACCGTAAGAAAGCAACAACTCAGTTTAAAAATGGGCCAAAGACATGGTCACTTACCAAGGACGAATAAGGGTGGTTTGCAAAAGATGCACAGCATCACTACTAGAGAAATGCAAATTAAAAGTATATGAAATACCACTACAAACCTATTAAAATGGCCAAAATCAAAATAACAAAAAAAAGTGACAGTGACAAATATTGGTAAGGATTCAAGACTGGGACTCCCATAGTTGGTGAGAATGTTCAAATCACTGGAAAAAGTTTGCAGTTACTCAAAAAGTTACATAGAATTATATGACCTTTTTTATTCTAGAGAAATAAAAAGTTCCAAAAAATTTTTTCTTAATTTTTATTTCTGGGTAGAAGAACTGGGGTGTAGACCAGAGGTTTGGGGATGAGCAGATTCACCAGAGGCAGAGTGGGGAGCAGAACAGGCAGATTTGACTGAAACACACTGTTGAGGGGAGCAGCGGGTGAGACTGGAGAGGTCTGCTGTGCTATGTGGGTCACCTCCCTTGTTGGGGATCGAACTCAGGCCGTGGAGGTGATAGTACTGAGACTTAACCTCTAGGCCACCAAAGCCTGAGAAATAAAAATTTATGCTTACACGTTTACAGAAACTCTAGACAAAAATCACTCTAAACTGGAATTTCTGCAAATAGGTGAATGGATAAACAAATTGTGATGCATCTGTGCGATGGAAGGGTATTCAGCAATAAAAAAGAACAGCGAGACAAATTATTGATATGGAACTACATGAATAAATTTCAAAGGCTTTATGCTGAGTGAAAGCAGCTGGTCTCAAAAGGTCACAGTGGGGCCCTCCCTGGTGGCACAGTGGGTTAAGCAATGCATTATGAAGCAAACCATAGCCCCTGCAGCATGAGTTTGATTCCTGCTGCTGGCTGGGAGGTGACCCACATGGCGTAGGCAGACCTCTCCTGCCTGGCCTGCTGAACCCCTCAGCAGCGGATTTCAGTCCATCTGCCTCTTCTGCTCTCTGCTCTGTCTGGTGGATTCTCTCACCACCCTGCACCTCTGGCCTGTACCCCAGTGCTTGTATGTATAAATAAATACTCTTTAAAAAAACAAAAAGGTCACATTGTATGACCCCCATTTAGGTGACTTTCCTTAGAAGAGACAACCATAAGGATGGACAACAGATCTGTGGCTGTCAGTGCTGGGTCGGGAGGGGAGAGGAGTCGAGTCTGATACAGGGAGATGTTCTGGCTATCCTGGGTGTGCCACTGGTTGCACTAATCTCTCCATCTGTTAAGACCCAGAGACGTGTATCACTATTACCACCAAAAGCCAATTTTATTTATCACATGAAAATTTAAGAAATAGAGCTCCTTGGATGTGATTCCTAGATATTCGGCTTTGGTCACTAAAGCAGCCCCATGTGTGACTACTCATTATGTGGCTTGTTCTTCTATTGCAGAAAATACCAAAGTGCCACCTCCTGGCCACCACAGGTGCTGTCAGTTGGTCGGGCAATCAGCTTTGACAGGATGTCCAAGGGAGTCATAATGGGTGATCTGGGGTGGGGACAGAAGTACCCAAGATACTGAAGATGTTATCCTGGCTCTAGGGGGATTCAAACGTCGTTGGATCAATGGAAGAGCTAAATAGCAACAACTATCAATAAATAACGCTTAACCAGTACCTTGGAAGCTATTCAGTTCCAGGCCCATAGTTTACAGATAAGGACATTGAGGCTCAATTTGCATTATTTGCTGACCTTGGAACTGGAAAACGGGCCTGCAGACCAAACCAAACCCATGTTCTTTCTATCACATTATGTAATATGAACATAAGCAACATTATATTCCTAAACGTCGAGTGAACACATATATTTTCACCAGAGGTGAGTGCTTAGCATGAGTTCAAAGAATGCCAGACTCAGTACTTAATAAAGAGAGGGGAAAATATTCCAGGAATTGGAAATAATTTCACAAAGTTATGCAGATCATGAGGCCCCTGGGTAAGAGAATCTATCAATCCTTTTGTCATTCATATATAGCTCATCCAGATAATTTTTATATGATTAAATTAAAACTATCATTTCCATTTTCAAAAACACTTTATGCCTATGATCCTTCACTCTCATTTGATCATTTTATATGCAAAATTCAAAATTGGATTTATGTAGCACTTCACAGGAGAGCTTGACTGAAGCCTAATATGAGAATTGCAGTAGTAGTACTCTGCCAGCATGCCCCGGGAGCACTGGCTACAGGGCTTAGGGGAGAGCCAGCAGTGAATGCTGAAACCATCCAGACAGATCCCTTCAGGATGCTGCCTGGACCAGAAGAAAGGAGCCCATGACACTTTGCTCAGCTACTTTTCCACCTCGAGGTGTAGGCTGCTCTTCCTGCTTTTTCCCTATTCTGCCATGTCTGGGCAGCTTTATATTGTTGTGCACAGAAATTGTTCATGTGCATGCTAACACCTGTGTCATGTCAGAGACCCTAGAGAAAAGAGGGAAAGCAACACCTAATTTCTTCTGCTCTGCAAAGAATGACAGATTACATCCCCATTGTCACCAGCGGAGAACAAACGGCATCTAGAATATTTCCTTTTGTCCTAGGAGACAAAATGGTAAATAGGGAAAAGCAGTGGAGTAAGGGGGACTTGGGTGTTAATCCTGATCTTGAGTGCACATTTAATTTCTTGGGGGCATTTTTTTCATTTTCTGTAAATAAGGGTCAAGCACTAGCTGCCTTGTCCACCTTGTAAGATTGTGGTAAAGATCAAACAGTAGCAACTCAGGGATATAAAAAAATAAGCAAAACCCCTCTTCCTTCAAGGAGTGATGACAGCAATGTCCAGTAGTCCCGTGCCAATCAATGGAAGGTACCGTGGGGATGTGGGGACACACCCACTGGGCTGGCGCTATGTCATTGCCTCCGCTATCTTTGGCCAGTACAACAGATGAGCAGATGTGAAGCCTAATCCAGGCTCTCCCCTGCTAGTTGTTGTCTTAGATTGGTGATCTAAGATCTTAGATCATGATGCTATGACCCTCTTGATGCAATCATCCTCTTCTTTGGTTTGAACAGGGCAGATACAGTCTCTGCTGCAACCCATCTCAGGATGCCCAGACTCTCTCAGTAAGGAGGAACACCAGTGAACACAACTAGACCAGCAGAAGGGTCTGCCCAGGTCAGGAAGGGGAGGCTAGCCTGAGGGGTCAGAGCAGGGGACCTCCTTCGTAACAGAGTAAATGCAGGAAGGTAGAGAAAACTGGAGAAGAAAGTTATCTCATTTATGAAGTATAAAACAGACTAGTATTAGAAAAAAAATCGAAAGACAAACATGATACATTAAAAACACAACGGAAGCAGTAAGCAACAAAATAGATACTACAGAAAACCAGAGTAGTAACAGAAGAAAACCAAGGTCACATGGATTATTTAGATAGGAGTCACAGGTTCGTTCAACTTATTTAATAGAGAATCATATGGAAAGTAGCCCAGAGAAAACACTGAGTTTCTTAAGGAAAAACCTTCAAGTATGTAAGCACAAAAATAAGTTATCCACATTCAGGTGGATAAACTTTTTCTTCTGTTTGAAACTCTAAGAAGGTATGGGCAGAAAAGAGGAAGGAAATTCCTATCAATTTTGTCATCATTCTATACATCCATTTTATTCTTGGTACTAGTTAAAAGAAAGTTTAAATGGGCCTCCCTGGTGGTGCAGTGGATTAGGGCTCCCGGGGTAGGTCAAAACCAAAATTTAACTACCCTCTGTTTACAAAAGAAGCCTCTAAAACAAAAGATATAGAAAGAGAATAAATGAGGACAGGCAAAGCTATACCAGAAAGAAAGTAGGGATGGAATTAGTAGTAATAGACCAAGTGAACTTCCAGGAAAAGACACATAATGCTTTCTATATGACAAAGTATAGCTTAAAAAAAACCCCAAAAGCGATAACAAAAAACTATTAGTCATGAAGCACTGAATAACATGGTACCAAAACACTGAAAGCAAAAATTGTCTTGATACAAGAAACAGATGGATGTGTTTAGTGTTTTTGGTGAGTGACCCAGTCTTTGGTGGTAGAAACAGATAAAAAGCAAATGAAGGTGGAGAAAGGCTGACTAATCAGTGGATCTGGCTAGCAGTTACATTGGAACTTTAACACACATTATGGTGCCAGAGACCCTTACAAATATTTTACTTAGATTTCTTTTGTTCTTTTTCTAACTTTTGAGTCTCTTCTTCTTTCATTCTGACTTGATAAATGAGCATTTAAGAATATGCATTCTTTAGTTATCATGTATCAGGCCACAAAGTACACCCTTGTCCCTAACTACAAAAAGTAGGAAATGTATTTGCCATCCTACAAAAAGTAGGAAATGTATTACACTATAATCATAGTGCAATGAGAAAATTATACAAAGGTTATCTACAACAAAACAACCTCATTGGGAATTTTTAAGGAGAAACACATTTTAAAGCAACTCCTAGATTAAAGAGATTATAGTTACAATTATAGGTAGAAAAGAAGTGAATGAGAAAGAATTGCATACATCAAAATTCATGGTTGCAGCCAAATAATATCCTAAAGAATGCATATTCTTGAATGCATGATTTTACGGGAAATATAAATTACTAAAATTGACTAAAAGAAAAAAATAATAAAAATTTACAGCTGGGGAACTCTGAAGAATTTTATATGTTGTTAGAGAAATACTGTCTTAAATATTACTGGGCACAGATGATGCTATAGGCAAACTTTCAAGGCCCAAGAAATTCCCATACTACTTAAAATGCTCTAGAACAGAGAAAGACAGAAACCACACTAATTTCATCTTGGTAGCAAAACTAGATGAATATCTCTTGTATGTGTGCATTCACTCTCTCCCCCCACCTCTCTTTCCCACACACACACCCACATCTCCCAAGCTCTCAAGTACAGATACAACTTAACAAATTGAATTCAGCAGGAAATACAGTGTGACCAAGAGGATAATTCCACAAGTGTAAAAATGGTCAGTAACAAGTAACACTGATACTGCTCAGCCTGGTAACAGATTATATGAAATGTCCTCTGTGCTTGTCCTGCTACAATTATCTCCTTGCAGTCAGATGCCATAGCCTTTAGTTTTTAAAGGCAGGTACGATTTTTTTTTATTTGTATCATTTTTATTTTATAATACTCTACAGTATGTAAAACAGTATTTCTTTCCATAGTAAGGTGGTATGCAGATAAACCCTCAAATCTACTGTTATGTCATCAGTATAATACTTTTTTCCCCCTAAACACCAGGTAATCTTTGGAAACAGAGTATGCAAAAATGTTATATAAAGACCTAAAAACAGGTATCGTAACTGAGCACAGAGACTTCTGGCTGGAACTTTTATTGAAATTTTTAAATAATAGGCACTAAGTAGTTTATACCTACTATACCTACTTTATTTACAAATAAAAGAAAAAAAAGAATTAACTGGAAATTAAAACATATAATCTTATTCTGCCAAGATATTTCATATAAGCTTATCTACAAACAGGATGTTAAAAACTGAGACATAATTTACATACTATAAAATTTACATATTTTCAAGTGTATAGGTGGATGATTTCTGACATTCAAGTTAAGAGGTAGACATTTCGCTCACGCCATTTCCCTCTGGTTGTTCTATTTTAAGGCTTAGTTCTATATCTGTACATCAAATTGGCTTACTTAGCTTTTGAGAGCTAAAAAGATTAGCTCATTATTTAGACCTAGTAGAAAGCCAGGGACCCATGGTTGTCAGAATTCACAAAATACTGAATTTCCTTCTTATCCTTTCTCTGTTTCTATAGTTGTGCCATTAAGGCAACAAGAAATTTACAAAGAAAATAGTCTTTGATGGTGACATCCCAGGTAAGTGCTATCAGGTTGATCTTAAAGGGACTATTTAAGTTTTTATAATAATAAATCTTTATCACAGTCAGGTGAAACAGGCTGTTCAGAATTTAAACTGTTTTTGGTTGCTTATATATAATAGATGACTGGATCAAGAAGATGTGGTATATGCAAAATGAAATATTACTCAGCAATCAAAAAAGAGATAGCGATACCAGCAGCTACCAAGGACTGAGGAAGATTCCTCAGTGTGAACAAGAAAAGGGGGGAATGTTAGAGTCAGAGTTTATGTCTAAACTTAGCTGACTGA
>JAGFMF010009991.1:0-19763 GCA_019455555.1 Galemys pyrenaicus
AGAGGGTGCACAAGGGACTGAGGTGATGGTGCACGGGTGAAATGGTGGTGGGTACTCCCTGGGGACTACAAATGATGTCAAATATAACTAATAAAATAATAAAAATAAATAAATAAGTAAATAAAAAGAAATTAAGTGAGATGATGCACGCACAGCCAGCACTGGCTTGTAGCCAGCTCTTTCTACATCCGGGCTGTTTCTGTCGCTGAGGTGTCACCACTGCCACCATCATCACCAATGCATCTTCATCACCATCGCTGATGTCCTAGTACTAGCGACTCTTTAGACTATAAACTCCTGGAGCTCGGGTCTTATTTCTTCTTAGGAAGCGCTTCGTAAGTGCATATAGAATTAAATGGCTGATGTAGCTCTTAAATTTGCAATTGGTTGTTTTGGCTGTGGTGATCAATTGTTTTGAAATAATTTGCTTACTTGCTTGCCACCCAGTTGGATTTGTTTTGTTTTGTGTGTTTTTTTAAAGATTTATTTATTTATTTGTGCATGCATGCATACAAAAGCTGGGGTACAGGCCAGAGGCAAGGAGGTGAGAGGATTCACCAGAGACAGAGGGGGAGCAGAACAGGCAGCTTGACTGACTGAAGTACACTGCTGAGGGGAGCAGCCGGCGAGGCAGGAGAGGTCTGCTGCAACATGTGTGTCCCCTTCCTGGCCGGGGATCGAACTTGTGCTGCTGTGGCTGTGGATAATTCACAGTAAAGAGCTCAAGCCGGGCACCACCGGGGAGGCCCCCCAGTTGGATCTGAACTCCATAGAGTTGAGTATTTCTCACTCGGTTAATAACCTCAGTATATTAAAAGGCATTTAATGAATGCTTAACTCAGCAACTTCTCCAAGTTCAGAGGATGGTCAGGGTGTGTGCCCACTTATATTTTTTTAAAGGGCAAGGGCTAGCTTTACAAGGGAAAAGAGTGTAACATTTATTGAACACTTACTTCATGCCAGGCCCATGCTAAGCCTTGACATATTTTGTGCACTAATCCTCACCGCCAATTTGTTGGTAGGAGCCCATCCTTCCCTCATCACAGTCAGATGAAAGAAGCTTCAAGAGACGAATGGACGGCCAGGAGCGTGCTACTGAACAGGGAGCCAAGGATTTGAGCCTACCCCCTTCTCACTTCAGTAGAAAGTGTCCAGCTCTAAGCTAAGCATCTTAGACCCTTCACCACATTTAGCATTCCCTTCCAAACCGTGGGATCTGGCTATCATCCCCATTTTACAGATGAGGAAGGAAACTCAGGCTTACCTGTATCACCAAGTCAATAACCAAGTCAGTGATAACACAGCTGGACGTTGAAAGGAGACTTCTCTGACCCTGTCTGAAACCCATTTGCTTTTTGCTCTCATACTCCAGTGCCTGGTGGCCAGAATGATGCTCAGGCCAGCTCACACGACCCCCAATCCATCTACACCCAAGCCACCATTACCTGCAAGCGCCTGGCAGATATCCCGCCCCCCACATAGTTAAGAGAGAAGGAATCATCCCAGATAGACACATCTCCACGCGATGAAAACCCAGCATGAAAAGAAATGCCATCAGGAAGATGTATCGGTAGCCACCACCCAGCGCCTGGTGCAGCCTTGAGTGTCGCTGAAGGATGAGTTCCCAGGGTCGTCATTACGAGCCGATTCTGTGAGCTGGGAATAGCCCGAAGGGGGTGGGGACAGTGCATGATGGGAAACAGCAGCATCACGGGGGCCAGAGAGAGAAAAGGCAGGTGGGGTTAAGGGATCTTGGGGGTTAGTCTATTTTACAGGCCCCAGCAAGACAATCGAGAGGGGAGGAAACCGAACATTAATGAAAGCAGAGACCCTGGGGTGCAAAGTACCGCCAACCTCAGCAAAGCCTGGGAAATCAGTCTGCAAAATGAAAGAGGCAGAGAAGAGCACCAAAAATAACCTTGAAGGTAATGGATGAGGCAAAGGAGAAAAATCAATTCAAGGAAAACATATTAAGCGCAGAAAAACTAAATGAGAGCTAGGGGCTGGGGGAGTGAAGATGGAGAGAGCAGCGGGCTGGAGCAGAGGGCGGGGTTCCTGGCTCAGCCCAGCTGCTAACAGGCGCGGTGACTCTGGGCAGGGCGCCCCACCTCTCTGAGCAGCCGCTGGCTCCTCTTAAAAATGACGCATCTGGACGACGTGGCCTGCACAGCCCCCTGCAATTCTGACAGTCCATGATAAAGGATTATACAAAAGTGAGCTTCGCAGAGACGGCCGTAAGCAAGGAGGTGAAAGGGAGGACTTTCAGTTGGTGCTCCAGTCTAGTGCCTGTTCTGGTGCTTGCCAGATGTCAATGAAACCCCCTCAGCGGCTCTAGTTACAGTTTTTCCAGCTTTGGGGGAGTTCTGAAATTGATGAGGAGGGAAACTCACAGGTGTAAGAAGCATTTGAAAGGGGTACTGGTAACATAATTAAATATTAATACCACAATTATGTCACAGAATGGAGGTTCTCCCTATGATCATATGTATGTAGCCAGTCCTCACATTGTGTATCTTTTTTTAAAAAAAGATTTATTTATTTATGCAGACAAGAGCTGGGGTACAGGTCAGAGTCGTGGGAGGTGAGAGGATTCATCAGAGACAGAGTGGGGAGCAGAACAGGCAGACTGACTGAAACACACTGCTGAGGGGAGCAGCGGGCGAGGCAGGAGAGGTCTGCTGCGCCATGTGGGTCCCCTCCCTGGCCAGGGATCGAACTCATGCTGCTGTGGCTGCTGATGCTTCATGGTGCAGTGCTTAACCTGCTGCGCCACCAGGGAGGGCCCTCACTTTGTGTATCTTAAAGTTTTATTAAACGTCAACAATTTTTCAATAAAGTTGGGGGAAAAAAGAAAAAGATGAAACGAATCCAGGACGCCTGTGTGGGACACGTTAGATAAGTGTAAATGACAAAGGTCCTCCCCTCAAGAGACTTGTGAGTGGGAAGGAATGCTGGAACCTCTGAGACCCAAGACCAGTGTGTATTGTTATATTAATATATGACCTAATATTTTCGAAGATTAACAGAGGAATGCCCTCCTTTTCCAGATGTGTTCCTCCACAATTAAAAAAAAATAAAGCTTATCAGAAAAATAATTTGGAACCTGCAAGCCAAGCAATCAAGAAAGCAGACATAGTGGAGAGGAATTTAGATGAGTTGGTGTCTACCATGGGTTTGACATATTTTACCTGCATCTCAAATCCCAACCTGTTCCCACCAAAGAGTCTACAGCGGCTGTGGCTTTGCCTCACAGCTGCCTCTGACTCAAGTCCTCGATGTGCTGCTTCTCTGGGAAGATTTGGGTTCCACCCGAGGCCACTGTTCACCATGCTGCTGGTCACGGGGGCAGCTGTTAAAGCAGTTCCCCAGAGAAATCAGACGGCACTCAGGGAGGTGGAGAGAGAGAGAGTTAATTGTCACACGGGCAGTCTCGGTGGGATAGCTCCCAGAAGTCTGAGCCCCGAATTGCAGGAATAGTACGGTTTCATGCAGGTGTATGGGGAAGTTTGTCACCCCATCCATCACACTTTCTTTATTGCTTGGGAATGGGGTCAAGGTTGCCGTAGCTACTACTCTGGCAAGCACCACACCGCAGGAAATATCCTCTCTAGCAAGCAGCAGACTCCAAGCTGCAGACTCCAAGCAGCAGACTTAGCAACTTCCTGCTTCACAGTGATGGGGGAAGCCACGCTGCCCCTTCTGTCTTTATTCCCCACCGCACCATCATGAAGACTAGCTGTGTCTGGCTGTGCAAGGGTTGGGAACACACAAAAAAGTCACCCCAGATGGAGAATGTTGGAGACTGATATTTCAACATATGTTCACACAAAGATTTGTGTGCAAATGCTCACCACACATTTATTTGTACTAGCCAACAACTGGGAACAAGAAAGATGTCTATCAACAGGTAGCCCTTCAGGGTAAAAAAATAAGTTAATAATGAGCTATCAATACTTGCAGCAATATGGATGAACCTCAGAATAATTTCTCCGAATGAAAGACCAAAAACATTTCATGTTGAATGATTGCATATATATGCAAGTCTAGAAAATACAAATAATCTACAGTGATGAGAAGCAGATGAGTGGTTTCCTGGGTATGGTGTGGGGAGTGCAGGTGCCTTGCAAAGGAGCACAAGTAGCTTTGGGGGATGATGGAGACTCTCCACTATGAAGATGGTCTCACAGGTGAACATATATTGCAAGAGGCATTAAACAGCACACTTTAAATAGATGCAGTTTATTATAAATCAATAGTCAACGCTTTTTAAGAAAAACCTGTAAATATTCTATGATTGCTGTCATAAACCAAGAGGAAATAAAGGGAAAGGGATCAAAATGAGGGTGGGGAGAGCACAAGAGACTATGGTGATGGTGCACAGGTGAATCGGTGGTGGGAATTCTAAGGAGACTACACCTAGAAAAGAAAGCAAACATTGTAAGAAAAATAAAAGATTTTTAAAATTTTTAAAAATAAAAGGGATGCCCATAAAAAATTTAAAATGCTTTGTGGGGAGTTAGGAGTACCTCATAGTCACACACTGTACCCCCTTTTTCTTCTCAGAGAGCACCTCCCAACTCATACACCCCTATGGCTTGCTCCATGCCTGACCCTGTTCAAATAGTCCTCCCCATCTATCACCCCGGAGCCTCTTACCCTCCCTCAGAGAGATCTGTGGGACAAGAGTATTCCCCCAAGTATGAGATATTGTGGAAAAGTAATACATTAGACCCAGAATGTAAAAACAGTCTCTTGTATCTACTAAAATCTCTGCACAAGTTAAAAGAGCATTGTCCCCAGCCAGGAGTTGGAAAACCCTTACCACCCATCTCCCCACTGCATCCCCGGCCATCGGCTTTCTTTAAACATGAGTATATATTTATGTTTTAATTTGCATTTTGTTTTTAATTGTCTTACATCACTGTAGTTCCCATAGTTCTCCTAACACCACATCACCCGTGCACCATCACCATTGTCCCATGTGCTCTTCCCGCCATGTTTGACCCCCCTCTCTCCCCCTGTCTGACTATATGTTTCAGATCTATGGTCAGCTTGCTAGTTTTGCCTTTTTCTTGAACTTTCATTAAACATGAGTGTAATCTGAGACCCCTCCCCCCAAGCACACACACATGGCTCCAAGAATCAGAGGACAAGCAGGGAGGACTGTGTGATGGCCAGCAGGGAAGGAAAGGCAGAACCCCCCAGAGGCTGTCTGAAAGGGGCGCTAATAGCACTCACTCAGACAGAGTCACGGTCCCTGTGCAGTGAGTCATTAAGGCCCTGTCATTTCAAGAGGTTTTACCTTTCTTGGGCTAAATGCTGACACGTAGAGCTGGGTGAGTTGGAGAGGCTTCATTAATAAAGAGTCTGGTGGCCCTGCAGAAAGTTTCAGGTGGGATCTGGCCCAGCAAAGCTGCATTTCTTACAGATGTACCATGCCCACGGACCGCCCGGTCTTTCCTTGCTAACTGAAAATTATTACACACACACACACACACACACAGAGGCACATGCACACACAACTCCCACCAAAAAAAAAAAAAGTCAGTTCTCCGAGACAGTAGCATCTAAATGCCAACTCCACCATCACTGGCACTGCTGTAGAGACGGCACATGGCATTATCAGGCAGAGCAATGGAGGAGCCACTTTGTGCCCCTTCTATTTACAGAATATGTACGGTGAGCCCAAGAAACAAAGACCATCTACCCACTAAGGACTCTGTTTCAGCTGCTTCTCAAAGGTGGCATAGAACAGTGCCAAGCAAGTTCTGCCTTTCCTTAGAGTTTGAACGGGTCAAATTTGTCGGGGGGCGGGGGACAGCATGAAGATGTGCAACCGACAGCGTCACCAGCCAGAGTGATGACCCAAGAGGAGCAGGGCTTCCAACTCAAACTCCCGGCAGCCCTTTGACATGGATATTCCTGTGTCTCTTCTGCATATGAGGAAACTGAGGCACAGAGAGGCCAAGGTACACTCAAGATTAACAGCCAGGGACAGTGTCAGGGCCAGCTCTGCATGAGACCCAAATTTAGTTCCCTTCTAAGCAGGCAGATGGTACAAAAGTCGGTATTTTGGGTTTTTGTTTGTTTGTTGTTGTTTTTATTTATGCATACAAGAGCTGGGGTACAGGCCAGAGATGCGGGAGGTGAGAGGATTCACCAGAGACAGAGTGGGGAGCAGAACAGGCAGATGGACTGAAACACACTGCCGAGGGCAGCAGCGGGTGAGACAGGAGAGGTCTGCTGCGCCCTGTGGGTCCCCTCCCTGGCCGGGTATCGAACTCGCACCACAGTGGCCACAGAAGCGCCACACTGTGGTGCTCAGCCGGTTGTGCCACCAGGGAGGCCTTTGTTTGTTTTTTGCTTTTAGTTTACTAGCAGTCCTAACTTGATATTCTGGGTTTTCATTTCACAAGATTCCTTCTCACCCCCCGCCCAAACACACACAATTGCGAGAGGCAATGCATTGATTCATTCAACTATTTGTTCATCTAATAGATGTGTCTGGGTATTCCTATGGAAATGATGCTTAATAGGTTCTGAGGATACAGCAGACTAATACCATCAAAGTCCTTGTCATCACAGACTATAGAGAGGGTGGTAATGAACAAATGTACGTGAGTTACTTTATGATTATGATTATGACAAATCTTAGATGGCGAACTGAAGAGTGCTGGGGGTTGCAGCACAAAGGCCCTGACTGGTGGGAGTGGCATGAAAGAGGCCAGAGAGAGGGGCTAGTGGACCATTGAGGCCTTTGATGATTTTAAGAAAGAAACGAACATAACTAGGTGTATTTTAAAGTTATAACTGTAGCTACTCTGAATAAAAAATGGACTCAAGAGGGCAAGAAGGATGTCGGTAAAAGGCAACTGTAATGGTCCAAGAAAGAAGTGGTGGTGACTTGGATTCAAATGATGACAGCAGAAATGGAAGGGAATGAATGGATTCAATTATTTAAAGATAGAATGGACAGGATTCAAGTGATGGTTTCAGAAAGATGGAGGCATTAGAACAACTCCCAGGTGTCTGGGCAAGTTGTAGGGCAGCCGAATATTGACGGACGAAACTCTGGAGAGGGGCAGATTGGTGCAGGTTTGGGGAGGGACGAGAAGGAGGAAATCAAACTTTCAATTTGATATGGCAAATTGCTAACAATTGCTGAATCCCAAGGAAGGTATTTGAAAGTCATTATACCACTAGGACAAATTCTCAGCAAGGTTGACAGGTTTTCAAAGCAGAAAAATAATTCACTCAGGGACATGTTAGTTTGGAAGGTTCTGTGGAAAGACAGCTAAGAGGCTATGTCAGGATAGCAGTTGGGGATGTGGGCAGGAGGCTCTGTTGAGAAGTCAGTGTGGAAGTCACCTCAAACAGATGTATCTAAACTCTGAAAGCCAATAAGGTTACCCAGGGAGAGAGACTGATGCATGTGTGTGTGTTTGGGGGAGGTGACAGGGAAGGGGCAGGAAATCATTATAATAGAAATTATTTCCACATCCAAGTAAATCGCCATCCCCCAGAAAATAAAGTCGTAAAGGTAATCTTTTTCTATGATCTCTTTTTTTTCCCATTATCTTTTTTAAGATTTTTTAATTTATTTATGCATACAAGAGCTGGGGGTACAGGCCAGAGGCACGGGTGGGGGTGATGAGAGGATTCACCAGAGACAGAGTGGGGAACAGAAAAGGCAGATCCACTGAAATACACTGCTGAGGGCAGCAGCTGGCGAGGCAGGAGAGGTCTGCTGTGCCATGTGGGCCCCCTTCCTGGCCAGGGATGGAACTCATGCTGCAGTGGCTGGTGATAACTTGATAGCAATGTTTCCTTAACTCCTACACTGTGAGAGAAGCCCCATTTTAATTTTATTTTTTAAGGTATTTCCAGTGGTGCACATTTATTTGGTTTTTATTTTTTTTAACCAAACACTTCACCAACATCCATTGTTTCCCTTCCACCCTTGCTCTCACCCAAACCTTCTTACCCAGTGGTAACCTCAGTTCTGTTGACATTATCCAAAATTCAGTTTTTATCTTGTTTTGTTCATTCATCTGCTTTGTTTCCTTATGCAACTCATGTAGATAAAATCATCCCGTATTTGTCTTTCTCTTGATTTATTTTCCTTCACATAATACACTCAAGTTCCTTCCATTTTTGCTGCAAATGGTGAAACTTCATCTTTTTTAGATTGCTTCCATATTTTAGCTATTGTAAATAATGCTGCTATAAACATCATTTATCATACAACTCTGTGAGTTAATGATTTCATAGTCTTCAGACAGATACCCAAAAGTGGGACTGTTGGATAATGTGGTAGCTCTGTTCTTAAGTTTTTGAGGACATCCCATACTGTTTTCCAAAACGGTTGTACAAACTTACACTCCCATGGTGTATAAGGGTTTCTTTTTCTCCATATACTTGACAGTACTTATCATTACCTGTGTCTTTAATGTAAACCATTCTCACTGGTGTGGAATAAGATCTCATTGTGGTTTTGGTTCACATTGTGCTAATAGTAAGAGATGATGTACATTTTTTCATGTGCTTCTTGGTTATCTCTGTGTCCTCTTTAGAGAAATGTCTTCTCAGCTCTTCTACCCAATTTTCAATTGGATTGTTTTGTTTTGTTTTGTTTTTGAGTTGCCTGAATTCTTTATTTCTGTTGTGTATTTACCCATTATCAGATGGATAATGAGCAAATATCTTCTCCCATTTAGTAAGCTGTCTTTTCATTCTGTTGCTTATTTTCTTTCACTATGAAGAAGCTTTTTTCATTTGATGTAGTCCCAATTGGTTATTTTTGCATCATTTCCCTCGCCATTTAGGTACAATCCCCAAAGTCATCTCTAAAACTGATAAAATGGAACATACCACGGTGTTTTCTTCTATATATTTTATGATCTTAAGCCTTACATCTAGGTCTTTCATCCATTTTCATTTTCTTTGTGTGTGTAGTGAGTTAAAGAATGATCTGGTTTTCATTCTTTTGCATGTGGCTATCCAGTTTTCCCAACATCATTTGTTGAAGATATTTTCTTTCTTCCTTTGCATGGTAATAGTGATTCTGTCATATATTGTCAATATATGTGTGGGTTTATTTCTCACATGCAATTCTATTCCATTGAATCATATGTCTATTTTTATTCCAACATCATACTGTTTTAATTACTATTGCTTTGTAATCGAGTTTGAGGTCTGGTAATATGAGCCCTCCGTTTATCCTCCTTCTTCACTAGATTACTTAGCAATTCAGTGTCCTCTATTGTTCCATAAAAATTTTAGTATTTTTGGCTCTGTTTTTTTTTAAATCATTGGAATTTTGATTAGGATAGCAATGACTATGTATTATTGCTTTTGATGAGACAGTCATTTTGACTATATTAATTCTCCCCATCCATGTACACAGACTACCTTTCCATCTCTGTGTAACTCATTCATGTCTCTTACAAGTGTCGTACAGTTTTTGTTGTATTGGTCTTGCACTTCTTTTGTTGAAGGTATTCCTAGGTCTTTGATTCATTTTGATGTGATTATAAGCAGAATTATTTTTGTATAGTTTGTTTCCTCACTCATTCTTTGCATATAGGAATGCAACAGATTTTTGTATGTTGATTTTATAGCCTGCCTGTAATACATTACTCTGCTCACTTATTGTTTCTAACAGTTTTTTAGTGGAGTCTTTAGGGTTTACTGTATATTATCATATCATCTGTAAATAATGATAATTACACTTCTTTCCCAATTTGGATTCATTTTATTTATTTTTGTTTAATTGCCCTGGCTAAGATCTCTAATACTAAATTAAATAGAAAGTTACATTCTGTTTATAAAACACTTTCTTATCCACTTTCGCATTTAATATACAACAACACTCTTAGGCAGATAGTATAGTTTCATTTTACAAGCATGGAAACAGGGAGATGAAGTGATAGGTTCAAGACCAGGCTTTGATTAAAAGGCAAAGCCAGGAACCTACCTGTGTCTCCCAATATGTACTTTCCTAGCTAGGTACAAATGTGGTCTACCTGAGGATCCATTCATGCAACGACTGTTTTTTGCACATCTAGTCCATTTGGAGGATGTGCAATATAATAAAGTGAAAAGAATGGTCCCTATTTGTACTAACGTTCTATAGCTGCTCTAAAAATTACCACAATCGTTGTGGCTTAAAGCAACTGACATTACTGCCTCAGAACTATGGAGACCAGAAGTCTGAATCAGTTTCAGTGAGCCCAAATCAAGGTGTTGGCAGAGGCACACTCATTCAGAGGCTCTAAGGGAGCATCTGTTCCTGGCCTCTTCAACTTCCAGCAACTTCCAGATTCCTTGAATGTTTATGCTCACCTTCTCCAATAGCTTTGTCCAGCTCATATCACCTTCCCCTCTTTATGGCTCATCTCCTGTGACTCTACCTTGGAAAACATTGTAAGAGACGCTTATGACAGAATTTCGAGATCGTAGCAGTAATCCAGGGTTATCTCTAAACTTCAAGATCCTTAATTTATTCACATCTGCAAAAACTTTATCATATAAATTAACTCTCTCAGGTTCCAGGGATTAAGACCTCATAATTTTGGGACAAACATTCAGCTCACTATTTTCCTCTCAAGCATCCTCAGTCTAATGAGGGAGGCAGCTATGCAGATGAACAATTACAATATAATATATTTATGTTGTAATTCAGGTGCATTATGGGAGGAAGAAGACCTCAGGAAGACTTCCCAGTGGAAACAATATTTTAATCAAGACATGAAAGATGAGTGGAAATGCATCAGATGGGCCGGTGGGACAGTGGGTTAAATCAGTCCTTTCTAGGGTGAATGTATGACCTGTGTAGAGTTCTCTTCCATAGCAATGTGTGTTTGATTAACAATGATGAATTATTTGATAGCAGAAGTAAGGAAGAGCACAGCAAAATACAAAGACAATGGCTTCTGTCTTCTGAAATGAAAAATTGGGATGGCCCGAGGAGCTGCAGTGAAATGCATCTCTGTGTAGCCATGGTAGAGCGTCTCCATGGTGGTCCTCCCTGTCAGTTTCAGTGTTCCTCCATTTCTATCTAAATGTGCCTTGCCCAGGAGCCAGGCAGCTATAGTAGGCACACAATAGCAAAGTTGACAGTAAAGTGAGGAATATCAATCTGGGGCAATACAAATATATACTCTTTTTCTGCCCAGCTCCTTCACAGCCAAATCATGGTTTCTTTCCCTCCATTCTGAGCGAGGCTGGACAAGGCCACCTTCACCCACTCCCTAAAAGTCTGCTGCCACCAGAGGCAGCTCCCAGCAGCCACCTGCTTGCTGTTTTCTTTGGCCCACTCAATACTGAAAGCAATATGCACATCCGCTCATTTGTTCCAGAAAGGGAAGTAAAGAAGAGAAAGAATCCAATTCCAAGAACTTTTTGAAACCATCACCCCCGCATCCCTGCAACAAGCAGTCTTAATTCTCCACCTTTAATTTTGTGATTCCTAAAGAGACTACTTGGTGGATGGAGCAGGAGGGGGGAGGACTGGCTGTGTCCTTCCACAGTTGCACCATCTCCAAGTTTTTTATTGCTATAGGGGCCCTTCCTCATTGCACCCTCTGAAGGGCTGTGCTGCCTACTTGGGTTTCTCTTTGAGAAGGCGGGGGAAGGAGACAGGTGGGAGTAGGGCACAACAATCCAGCACGTGATAGCTTTCTGCTTGGGATTTTAAGATTCTGTCCTGATCTTCCAGAAGTTTAGCATGGCCCAAATATAAAAATCATGATGCAGAACACCTGGTGTCATTGACAGTTGTTGTTATTTCTCTGCAGTCTTTTTTGTTTTCTAGAAACTTTCTTTCCTCTGAGAAGTGTCAGTTCCCCAGCCCCTCCTTTTACTGCAAAAGCTGTCCTGCTTCTTCACTGTGACCCTACCACCACTGGAATTGGGTCCAGCTATGGTCACTTGACCAGAAGTAGACAACCATGGTCCTTTCAAGGAAGTTTGACTCTAAGGAAAGGTGCTCAGTGTCACCGGGTAGCCAGAACTGAGGACATGTTAACTCAGGAGCTGCTGGCAGCCACAGCTTGATGAGCAAAAAGTGCCATTTGGCATTGAAAAATAATAATACAAAAACACTTAAAGGGAAGTAGGAGGCAAGAGTCAGAGAAAGAAAAATGCCTGGTTTCTTCACGGTACTCAGCTCCTAGTTCTAGTTTTTCTGGGGCAGGCATCTCCACCTCAGGGCTTCAATTCTGTGACACCTCAGTTACCTTTCAATCATTGTCCCCCACCCAACTTCTATTTTTCTTCTCCTCTCTCGAGGCTAGCCAGAACTGGTTTCTGAAGGGAACTAGCTAATCATTCCCTGTTCCTAGGCTCAGCCTCACCGATCCTGCCTCACCCATTCATGACTGTTCTCTGTCTTCCTCTCCTCTAATGGGCCTCACTCATCTCTCTGTCCTCCCTCCAGCAGCGCCCCTCTACTTGTGAGATCTGACCACTCACTCATGCCATTTAGTTCCAATTTCCTGGCCTCTCTATTTCTGGTAGTACTTTGACAAATAATTATACCATAAACACCCTCCTCTGACAGGCCCCCTTGACTTCTCCTCTTGGTTAATGTGTCTCTGGGCGGGCCACCTGGGACATAACTGCCACCCGGAACAGACACTGACTCCGCTTTTCTTCAGATGCACTTAGTCTTAACCTCTCTGGCCCCATCAAGCTCTCAGAAGTCCTCCCCTGTCATTTAATTGTAGGCAATTATATATAATCAACACCCCCCCAGATGCTGTGCATTCACACCAGGACCTGAACTCACAAGGGCAGGCAGGAAGTATGCAGAGATCACAGCTCATTCTGTAGGTAATTCAAATGCAGGCATGGAGGTGGGGGAAAAGATGTGGCCTCTGTCCCTGAGTCTGGACACCACAACCTCCCCCACTGTGAGGGCTGTCAGGAGATTACAGATGACTTCAGCTATGCAGTTGGGTGCCTACACTGAGAATTCTAATCTCAGCTGGCTAGAGACTTGCTCTCTAATTTGTCCAACTGTGTGAGGATTCACGTTTGCTTTGTATAGAAATTAGCCACAGAGGTTGGGAATTCCAGGCTGTGTTATAAGTCAGCTTTCACTTATTAAGAAACTCTCATCCAAGTTTCAGCTTCATATCAACCGTCAAATTATCCTTGCTGTTGTAATAAGGTTTACCGTGTTCAGACTCTTCAAGGGAAATGAAATATTTCATAATATTAAGCTTCAAATTATCATCTTCTCCAGCAGGAATGTCCTTGAGAAGAAAAGTGTTCCTCAAACAGTTCCTTTGCTGCTGACCAATGTGTGTGTGTGTGTGTGTGTGTGTTCATTCCTTTCTTCTCTGCTCTGCAATAGAAATGATCTCTTGCCGTTGCCCCTTCCAATAAGGAAAAGTGTCTAAGAAAAGCTACATCAGACTTCACATGAAAAGCACATAAGATAAATTCAGTCCATAAGAGGAATGGATTCAAACAGGGAATTTAGAAGGTCAAAGCGGGTGTTCTATCAATGCCAGCATGGACAGTGTGTGTGTGGTGCTGCCTGGTTTGCAACACACTTTCCATAGAGCAGCTTTGCTTGAACAACTTCAAGTGATAGATTGGGTCATGTGACTCCCGCTTTAGAGTGGATGTGTTCCTCTAGAGGGCCAGTGACTTTCCCTGGATGCCACTGCCTATAAGGAACAGGGCCATGCTTGTGCCCCATCATGCCTCATTATAGACGTGACACTCTGCCCTCAAGCTTGCTCCAAGCTTGATTCCATATCTCTGATTTTATGTATGATGATCAGCTCACCTGTCAAGGATATGGTAGGGATTTTTATGTTTTTTTTTAAAGATTTTATTTATTTGTGCATACCAGAGGTGAGGTGCAGGTCAGAGGGGTGGGGGGCATGAGAGACAGAGGGGGGAGCAAAACAGGCAGATCTACTCAAATACACTGCTGAGGGGAGCAGCAGGCGAGGCAGGAGAGGTCTGCTGCGCCATGTGGATCCTCTCCCTGGCGGGGGATCAAACTTGTGCTGCAGTGGCTGTGAAATCCCCACAGCACAGCCCTCAACCTCTTGTGCCACCAGGAAGACCCCAAGGATATGGTAGTTTTAATTTGAAACACAGCAGCAAACTTTCCCTGGGAAGGATCAGATAGTATGTTGGGCCTATAGACCATATCGCTCTGTCACAACTACTCAGCCCTGACTGTGTCACACAAAAGCAGTCCTAGACAGTGTGAAACAGTGGGTGTGGCCTAGTACCAATAAAATTGTATTTGCAAAAATATGAGGAGCCAGATTTGACTGCACGCTGAAGCTTGCCAAACAACTCCTGATTTAAAGTATGAGGACCAACTCTACGTGAAAGTCAGGGTGGAGCTAGAGGTCACTGACTCCAAACCTCTGACTGATACTGACGTGGGCCCTTTCCAACTGCCACCTTACCCTCCTCATGGCCTGGCCACTGTGTGCCCATCCCCCACACCATAACACCTGCTTGCTCCAGCGGCCTGGAGGTTCAAATAAACTTGAAAGCCTGGGAGGAAACAACCATGGAAACAGTGGCTCTTGAATCAGTGGCACTAAAGAATAGAAATATGGACTTTTAATTTTTAAGTCTCTATTTTTTTATAGAGCATCACAGTCCTTGTCCCACTATTTCCATCCCCTCTTAATTTCCACCACTTATCAGACTCCCTGGCACCCCAACTTAGACTTAGCACAGCATCATTTCTAGCCCTGACTTTTTCTTTTCTTTTGTAATATTTCTTTTACTGAGGTAACATTGGTTCACAGCACTGTATATGATTTAGGGGACAAGATTCACCTACACCTCTTCAAGACATATGTTGTCACACCACATCCACCACCAAAACACCCATAATCCTCCACTGTTTACCACTAGGCTTCTCCCTCCCCCCACCACCCTTCTAGTAACCTCAATTCTGCAGTCATATTTCTCGCGTTTGTTTTGCTTTAGCTTTGTCAGTTCTTTTGTTTTGTGTCTTTATATTCCACATATGGGTAAAATCATCCAGTAGTTCTCTTTGTCCTTCTGACTTATTTCACTTATTTCCCCTCCAGTTCCATCCATGTCACAAATGGCAAGATTCCATCTCTTTTTATAGAAGGATATTGTTCCTTTGTGTATATATACCACATATTAATCTACTCATATGTCCCAGGGTCCCTAGGTTGTTTCTATAATTTGGTTATTGTAAATAATGCTGCAATGAACACAAGAGTATTTATGTCCCTTCAAATTAGTGCTTTTGCACTCTTTGGGCAAATACCAAGGAATGGAATTGTCGGATCGTGTGGTAGATCTATTTTTCGTATTTTAGAGACCTCCATACTATTTTCCATAGGGACTGGACTACTCTACATTCTCATCCACAGAGTACCAGGGTTTCTTTTCTCCACAGCTTTTGCTAACTCTTGTTGTTTCTGGCTTTTTTGATGTGGGCCATTTTCACAGGTGTGAGACTCTCGTTCTGAGTTTTTCAAAAAGAACTTCTATTCCTTGGCTTCCAGGTGCTCAGTGGTGCCTTTACAATAAGGAGAAGCCAGCTGACTGGTCACAACCAGCATTTTAAAAAGACCAAGGAGATTTCTAGCTGTAAAGGAGTAAAAAAGTCAAAAATTCCTCTTTGTAAAAAAACAAGTATAAAACTAGACAAAATTGTCAAAAACAACCATTTCAAGGTTCTGGGAATTAGCCAAAGGCAAACATCAAATTAAGAATTGTTTATTTGTAAGAAACTTCAGCATTCAGGTAAGAACAGCAGGAGTCTAGGGCATGCTCACTAGCTATGAAAAGCATCAGCCTCACCGCCAGAGGCTGACTTGATTGAGAGGGGAAAGCAAAGCCCAGACCATGCCTGAGTGGGGAACTGTAAGTCTCCTCATCTCAAGTTGAGGACATCAGAACAGGATACTACTCAGAAATTTAATAGGGATGTCCTGAAAATGAGAGACTTATGGCACCTGGTGCTCTTCCCACATGGATGCTGTTCACACTTTCAGGAAAACTAAGAGTGCCTAGTGGAAAGTAAAAACCATAGCAGGTTTGAAAACTGCCTGAATTTTTAATGTACTCTCTGATCCACACAAACCCACCCACAGAGGAAATAAACCTTACTGACTTAGGGTATTTGAGCACAAGTTCATCCGAATCATTGACTGACAGCTGAACATGATAGAAACTGTGGCAGGTCCTAGGAAACTAGGCCAAAAATAAAAATAAGAAATTTTTAAGAAACAGAGCAAAGATATAAGCAGCTACACAGATTCTGTGTGGGAACTGATTTTGCAGATTAAGTTCAGGCAAATAGGCACAGACTACCAAAACTGACTTAAGAATGAATGGGAAGTATGAATAGGTCTCTAAGTAAAGGAAAAAAAAAATTAGCAATTTAAAATCTTCCTCCAAAACACATACACAAAGCCTAGGCACAGCTGGCTTCACTGCTGAGTCCTATTACATTTTTAAAGAAGAAATACCCATACCCCATAAACTTACTCAGGAAACAGAGGAAGATGTTACCATTCCCATTCATTTGTTAAGACCAGTATTTTCCTGATATGGAGACAAACAAAGACATCACAAGAAAGAAGACCTAAAGGCTGATATTCCCTATAAACAGAGAGGAGCAATGTAGTAAAAAAAACCTGATTATTATATAATCAACATATAAAAAGGCAAATCAATACATAAAAAGGCAAAAGATTGACATATAAAAAGGATTATACACTATGACTAGTGGGATTTGTCCCAGGAATGCAAGATTGATTTAATATTGGAAAATCAAAACTCAAATCATATAATATACCAATATTAATAGAAGAAAGAGGAAAAGCCACATGATCATAATACAGAAAAAAAAATTACAGAATCCAGCATTCATTCATAAGAAATTTTTTCTACAAACTAAAAATAATTAGGATTAAAAAGCAGCTCAGTTGAATAAAAAGTAGCTATGAAAAACTGCAGTTTATATACTTAATGATGAAAGACTGAATGATTTCCCCTGAAGGTCAAGGAGTTGATATCAACCCTCAATTACTCTTATTCAACATTGCATTGGAGCGCCTAACCAGTGCAATAAAGCAAGAAAAAGAAATAATGTCACAGTTAGGAAAAGAAGAAACAAATTTTTTTTTTCTTCTACACATGATCTCATATGGAAAAAAAGTCTATGGAATCTGTTAGAAAAAAACTACTAGAATTAATGAACAGATTTGGCAAAAATGCAATTTGCAAGATTAATTTTTCAAAATCAGTTGAATATGTTAGCAATGAACTATCCAAAATTGAATTTAGAGAATAATTCCATTCACTTTATGCTTAAAAGGAACACTACATAAGAATAAATTTAATAAAAAGAGTGTAAAATCACTGAACACTATAAAACTTCACTGAAAGAAATTAAAAAATATTTTAATAGAGAAATTGTTCAGGTTCAGATATTTTTTCTTAAAGAAAAAATTTATTTTTTCTTTATTTATTTCATATTTTTTCATGCATGCATACAGGAATGGGGTACAGGTCAGAGGTGTGGCAAGGGGAAGTGAAAGGATTCATCAGAGACAGAAAGGGGAAGAGAACAGGCAGATTGACCCAAGTATACTGCTGAGGGGAGCAGCAGGCAAGGCAGGAGAGGTCTGCTGCTCCATGTGGGTCTCCTCACTGGCTGGCAGGGTAGCGAACTGTGCTGCAGTGGCTGTGGATGCATCATAGTGCAATGCTTAACCCCTTGTGCCACCAGGGAGGCCCCCAGCTTCAAATATTGGAGCACTCAATTTCCTTCCCAAATTGATGCATAGATTCAATTTTCAATCCCATTGAAAATCCCAACAGACTTTTTTGAGAAACTGACATACCAATTATAAAATATATGTAAAAATTCAAACAATCTAGGATAGCCAAAATTATTCTATAATATAATAAATTTAGGGAACATATACCTCCCAATTTCAAACCTTACTATAAATCTATAGCAATTGAGAGTTTGCCAGTGCATAAGCATAGACATATTTCAATGGAACAAAACTGTTAATCCAGAAAGAAATTCTTTCATTTATGGTCAATTAATTTTTGACAAAGGTGCAAAGACAACTCTGTAGAAGAGGATAATTTGTTCAACCAATGACAGTAGAAGCATAAGATATCAATATACAAGAAAAAAAAACCTTATACCCTATATGAGATTGTACACAAAAATTAACTGATAGTTATCACTACCAAAAACTACAGGTATAAAATTTCTTCATATGGGAAAATCTTTCTGACTTTCAATTAGGTAAAGATTTCTTAGGTATAACACTGAAGATATAAACCACAAAAGAAAAAAAATGATAAATTAGACTGTGTCTAAAAAAATTATTTTTCAAAAGGCACCATTAATAAAATGAACAGATAAGCCATACAGACTAGGAGAGAACATTTGCAGGAATTATAAAAATTGTAAGTAATAGAAAGGACTCATCTAGAATATGTAAGAATTCTTATCACTCAGTTATAAGATGAAAGACAAGTCATTTTTTGATGGACAAAATATTTGAATAGACATTTCACCAAAGAAATTTATGGTTAATAAGCACATGAAAAGATACTCCACATCATTTGTCAAAGGCAAAATTAAAGCACTGTGACTTACTATTATATGCCTACTAAAATGACTAACTTTTAAAAACAAATTTAATATTTGTATTGGTGAGTATATAAAGAAATGAACCCTCACTCATTGCTGGTAGAATTGGCAATTCTTCAAAAGTTTAAATATGGAGTCACGATGTGATCCAACAATTAAGTATCAGCTCAAGAGAAATAAAAGCATATGTTCACAAAAGTACATGTATGAGAATGTTTATAGAAATATAATTCATTAGAGTCACAATGTGGAAATACTCCAATTGTCCATTGAGATAAACAAAATGTGAGACATATATATATATGCATTGGAGTACCATCAGTAAATTTTTTACAAAAGCAAACTACTAATACCTGCTACATAATGGAAGAACCTTAAAATATCAACCTAAGTAAAATAAACCAGATCAAAAAGACTTTGTATTGTATGATATTTTCAGAAAAGGCAAATGTACAGAGACAGAAAGTAGATCAGGGTTTGCCTGAGGCTGGAAACAGGAATGTGAATTGACTACAAAAGCACACAAAAGAACTTTTTGAGGTGACAAAGTTTATTTAAAGCTGGATTATGATGACGGTTGAAAACTAAAAAAATCATTAACTTATGTAATTATAAGAGGTGAATTTTATATTTTGTAAATTATGCCTCAAAATATCTGATTGAAAATAAAAAGACTAGTCTTCCAGAATTCAGTTGTCCTGCTCTGTATCTCCTTCTTCCTTTTTTGTTCTCTCTTGTTTGCCTTCACCACTTCTTTTTTTTATTATTATTATTAATTATATTTGACATCATTTGTAGTCCCCAGGGAGTACCCACCACCATTTCACACGTGCACCATCACCTAAACCCCTTGTGCACCCTCTGCCCTCATCCCTGTCTTTGCCCTCCCCCATCCCCTCCCCCACCCATGGCTTTTTGGTCTTGTTGAGTTTTTTTGTTATAATTGCCCAATTCCTTGAGCTTATTCTTTGTTGTTGTTGTTGTTCTTTCATATTCCTCCTAATAGTGAAGCCCTCGATATTTTTCTCTTGCCTTCTGACTTGTTTCACTGAGTATAATTCCTTCTAGCTCCATCCATGTTTCTATAAATGTCCCTAGTTTCTCATTTCTGATT
>JAGFMF010009992.1:0-57986 GCA_019455555.1 Galemys pyrenaicus
AATAAATAAATCTTTAAAAAAAAAAAAAAAAAAAAAAAAAAGAATTTCTGACTGCCTCACTACTATCCCCAGACCCCAAATCCTGCCTCTCCAAGAAAGCAGCTCTTTCTTTGGCCTGCTCGGCCAGCAGGCCTCTCCCAGACACCAGAGTTGCTGAACTTTTCATCTTCAGCTCTCCTCTTGGCCTTCCATCCTCCACACCTGAAGCATCAGATGGGAATTTCCAGCGAGGGTGCCAGGCCCCCTCTGAGGAAAGTGGCTCCAGGCAGTATCAACATGAATCAGAGTCCACCTGGTCCCAAAGGCCGAACTGCGGCTACTGGGTCCAGTCCTGTCTCTTGATTGGATCAATTCGCTGCACCTCTAATCTAATTTGCACACAGATCCTGGGGATGTCTGGAACTAATCTGATAATCTTTAAATGATGATGTTTTCCAAGTATGTGTCAGCTGCCAAAATTATATAGGGGCACTTGAACGTGGACTAGTAACTTTGATTGCCAGTGGCTTCTAACTTCTTTCCATATTCTTTGTTATTATAGAGACTGGAATGGGCCAGCGGTCAGCGGCCACCAGACAGACTTCAGGGTCAGTTGGGCAGTTCCTTCAGGCACACAGAGAATTGTAGGGAGTTTGTGTGTGTTTTATTCTGAGGTTGATCCTGAGTACCTAATGCATAGTGGGTTTTCATTAAGTGGGTGTGGGTTGAACGAATAAACCAAAATATTGGGGATTTTTAAGTTAGAACATGGTGGTATTTCCAAGCTTAAGACCATAATAAAAATCAGTAAAGGGTCATTTACTCAAGAGGGTGAGTGAAATGTATCAATTTCTAAGTGGTTTTAGGGGGGATTATAAATTAAAATCTTGCTATTGGGAGAATTCTAGCTTACTACTCTTAACCGCCACAGAAATGACAAATAGACAACATAATTACAGACTGCTGGTAATTAACATACACCCAGCCTTAGCAAACATGAACATTTAAAATGAACAATTATGTACTAAAAAAGAGACTGCAAATGATCAACTGGGGGAAAGGCAGAAATTTATGAATGAGATGGTGTTAAACAGTCAGATATAATTCACTCTGCTTTCCTTCTTTCTAAGAGCTTTTTTTCCCCCAGCAAGGCACAGTGAATGTTTCCAAGCCAGTGGAACCAGAAAGCTGAATTGCTATGTCCAAGCAGGCAATTTTCCTAGTTGTAAATAAACAGCAGCTTTGTGGGAATCAATTATGAGGTTCCCATCTCTTCTTTGGAAGTCTTATTTCTGTCCACCATGTCCCTTAGTTGGGTTTAAGGGGTCCACCATGTTCACAAGTTGGGTTTAAGGGGTGCAGGGAGAAAGAACTATTTTTTTTTGTCTCTCGGACTTTTTGGGGAAGGGGATTGGAGGTGGGAGGAGCTTTCACATCTTTCTCAGTTAAGGGTTCAAGCAGAATACTTTCAAGTCACTCTCCCTTTTCAAGGTCAGAAAACTGTACTGGAATTACGTCCCAGAAGAACAAGGCTTGGGGAAAGGGTGGAAAGGAGGGGGAAAACAGAATCACAAAACAAATGAAGGTACAGACAAGATTTTATTGTAAAGGTGCAGATGGACTGCAGATCAAAATGCATCCTTTGGAACAGGTTCACCAAGTCAAAGTGCAAGAAAACACTGCTGCTCCAAGAATCAATTCTTTAGTCTTAGCCTAAGCCCCTACTGTCATTCATTTGATTTATGGTATTGAAAGGAACAACGGTGGCGAACATAAAGACCGAACATAAAGACGACAGTAAAGCAAGAAGGTGTCAATTATTGGAAACTTATCATGCATTAGGTACTTTAACATATTTCTTCTATTGTTCACATCAAACTTACAAAGTTTGTATAATATTCCTATCTACAGAGGAGGACACTGAGACTCATGAATTCTGGAGCTAAGCGGTTTTAAACCCAGGTCAATGCCTAGAGGACTAGTGACCCCAAAGATAATCTTGCCCCACCAAGCTATGTTCTCTTTTCTGTTCACCCAGCAAAAACTGGCCCCGTCCCACCCTCTCTGGGGAATGCAGACATTCCCCTCCACTAAGTATGGGGCCTGCTGGGGAGCTTGACATGACCCCATCTCATCATACCGGGGAGAGAAAGGAGCCAGCACACCAATCCTGTGTCTGCAGATGATGCCCAGCTTTTTCTGGGCACCCGGATTTAATGACAATCGTTGATCAGCTCACTCTCCCCAAAGAATTTACAACTGCTTGGAGAACAGACTAGCACCTGGGTCATTACCTCTTTGGAAAATAGGTACAACAAGATGAACAAACCCATGAGAAGAAGATCATCAGAGAGGGTAGGGGGCTTGGGCAGGAAATACACAGAAAAAGGATGGATCACGACTGCCCTTCACCTCACTCCATTAAAGGAGGAGCTAAAGTTGGCTGCAGCACTGTGGGTGCCCAGCCCGGAGGCTGCCTGTTCCCAGCGGTGCAGCCCCGGGAATACCTGGAAACCATAAAAGGGAGGCCAGCTTGGGCACCCCGCAGCCACCCCGGTCAGAACAACGTGCGCGACATGTGACTGTGTGCAAAGAGCTGCACACACACTCAGGTGTGCAAAGGCATCAGCTACCACACCACATAAGGAAGTTCAGGTCACCTCTGGAGAGGGGAACTAGGGAGCCATTTTTTTTTTTTTTTAAGCAGGAGGATGGATGATCTTCATTTTATGACTTATCTTTTACACTTTTATGATTTTAAAAAACAAAATAATAAAAGGAAAAGGAGACAGAACCTCGCCAGCCTACAATGATTTGCCCTGGGTCCCGGGGTGGGTGCTGGTGAGACCCCCACCTGGCCCCCGGACCCCGACTCCCCAGCCAGCAGCCTTGCGCTGCAGCAGCATCTGTAGACGGCTGATGCTCTAAGCCGCCCCGCCGCTGGCCACCGGACAATCACTCTGCTATGCTTGTTAGCACCGACTCTGATAAGCCTCAATTTTCCAATTAGTGCCCCCGCCTACAGCCCGACAGCAGCGTCCACGGAGCGCAAGTTAGGATGACAGCGGCTGGCCGGGCAGGACTTGCTCCTGCGACACTTCGTACCCAGAGTGAAACAATCGCATGAGCTGGAAAACAGATACAAGATGAACAAACCAATAGGGAGAAGAAAAGAGAGAGAGGGTAGTGGGTTTGAGCAGGAGATACCCAGAGCTCAAATCCAACCCGTGGCTCAAAGACCAACCAACATGTGGGTTTTAAGCCTCCATGGAGAAATGTCCATACCAAAGTCATCTTCGTTACGTGAATGGTTAGTGCCCTGTATGTGGGTTATTCCCCGAAATCTTCCACTTTGGGTCAAGGACTATGCAGTCCCTCCTGAGTTACTACCTCCTCTTCCTGGCCCACACCCAAGCGAGGCTGCCAGGGGCTCCTGTGAACGCACCCTGAGTTGAGCACTGTGGGCTCTGATGAAAGCATTTTAGAGCCAGCCAGCCAGGGGTGCTGGCTCCCCGCTTTCTGGATGTTTGCCATCAGAAGTATGACACGGACCTTCCAACCTGCTTCCTCATCTGTAAAGAGACCAGCACCTGAGGCAAGAGCCAGAAAGTGACTGGCTCTGTGGAAACCGTAACTGAAGTCGTGTACACCACTGATTCCTTTCAGTCAGCTAAGTAACAAGCAGTGGGTAAGAAACCACTTTGGGGTAGTCCCTTTAGAACCCCACTCTCAACTCAGAATGGACGCTGGGACGAGGCACTTGGGCTCCGAGAGGAGAATCAGTCACCACTGGTGGCTACAGGTCGTGCTGCCAAGCTCCTCGCAGGAGCACCCAAACAAAGCCTCTCTAAGGCCTTCTCCTTTCTCCCCCTGAGGAGACCCCTGCTCCCAATATTGACCCTTCAGGACGTGCAGTAATCATGTGACTGATCAGGATTCCTGCTTTTCTGGGAATGGAGAACCAGGTCAGAGGTGACCGTCCACCATTCTGTGCACGACATTAGAGAAAATGCAGAGGACACCCAGAAGGAAGCCGAGAGGAGGCAGAGGGCAGCTCGCCCCCTCATCAGCCTCAGCTCCCAGACCCAGCGACCACTGGCTACCAGCCAGGCCCTGGGGACCTGAGAGACCCTCACGACCATCTCCCATAGCCCCCCCCCTTTTCCTGTTGCTAGCAACCTAAGGAAGCCTAAAATATTCCTAATTGCATCTTCATAGATGCCAATCAGCATCTGAGAATGGCCTGCAGATGGCACTTTCCATTCTGAGATAAAAATTACGGCAGAAATGCCATATTTGTGGCATTACCTTTATTTTGCCTGATTGCATTACTCAAACAGGAAGAGCTATGAATAATAATAATAAAGGTACCATTAAAGTAAAATATTTGACACTCACAAGATTAAAAGCTGAATACAGTAATCTTCTCATAATCATCACAGGATTATGCAGCACTTAATCAACAATTACACTGGGAAAATGCCCGAGACCTGCTGCTGAAGTACCCGGGAAAAGCAAAGGAGAAAGTCAGGAAATCAACGTTGGGGAGGGGGCGGGGAAGGGAGAGTAGCCAACCTGAACGCTGCAGGCATTAGCTGTATCTCCCTACCCATGCTCTGCATAAGAATCACAAAGCAACCCGAGAAGACACCTCGGAACCCAAACACTCCAGCCATGGAGCTATTTTTAAAAGCCACTTAAGAGTGTCCCCATAATGGTGGCATGGTCCATGAATCGGGGCGCTTCTTGTTGTTTTTAATAGCTTTAGTGAGGTGAAGTTTACACTTTTTATATAAGAGTGTCTCCAACCAATCTTGCCTCCTGATGAGAGCGTGAAATGGCATCACCCAAGCAGAAGGCAGGACCTGGTAAGGCGAGAGGTGGGGTGAGGCCAACTCAGGAAGAGGAAGAGATGAGCCTTCCTCCCTAGGAAGAGAGGGCTCAGACCCGTAGGGGGCCTGCCAGGGACTAGAGAGTCTATGTACACTTTCACACTGAGCACATTTAAAAAACAAAAAGAAAGTAAAGCCCAAATGCCAGGTCAAAACAGCTCAGGATCCAGGAGAGGAAGCCCCTGAGTCCTGCGTGGACTTTCGTAGCTGTTGTGACACCCACGGCCTCTTTTCAGGGTCTAAGTCAGATTTCTACAAATCTGGGCTTTACTTTACTTTATTTTTTTTTTAAAGAGCTGGTTCTCCATTCAGGATGCATACAATGAACGCAAGCGGCAGAAACACCCGCACTGTATTATAAATAGCCTCTTGAAAGGAGGGCTGGGAGGACAGCAGCATTTTTTAACCTAGATTCAGTTCTGACAGCTCGTGGATGTTCTTCTGCACAAGCTCCAGGCACCGGCCGAGTCTTTGGTGAGACCCATCCTGGACGGCTGCGGCGTGGACAAGCAGAGCATATTATGACTTCATGAACACGTGAAAATGCTGCCCTTGCTGAGAGGGTTTGTCTCCCTTCTTCTACAGATAAATGCAGTAAATCTGACATCATGAAATACAACTGAAGTAGCAAATGATCAATGTCAGCCACAATAACAGTGCTTCAAAAAATTACCTCCACAATCCTATTTTTGCCATTTTCTGTGACCTACAGAGGTGAGAGCGTGCCACGAATGGGCACCTGGCATCTCTGAGGGGAGAGGCTGAACAGAGCCGAGGCCTCGCCGGGGCCACGTGATATGGGTTCACATAAGGGCTCCCTAAGCTCCATCTCGCAGAAGAATGAAAACAATCAAAAGCTATATTCAGCCCTGGCTACCAGAAAATCTCTTGGTGAGAACATTAACAGTGATGCGCAGGAAAGTTACAAGAAACCAGCCCACAGACTGATGCATAAGTCAACAGTCGAGATGCTGGCCAGCTAGAAAGCCTTCTCACACAGAACTGGGGTGAAATCCCCCTGAGAAACCAAGCAGAATGAAATGGAGATCTCGCAGAATACAGGGTATTCTCTTGGGCATAAACATACTGCTTTCTTGATCTTAAATCTAACTGCCACCCAAAAGCAAGTTCCCAAATAACCCAGGAGTCTTCAAATATTTTCCCTTGTCGAACCCATAATTACCAGCATCATTTCCAAGTTCTCCTCCATACTCTCAGTAAGCAAAGAGACATAGGAATCTGCCTATTGATAAATCTGTTGAGAGTTCACCTACCACTGTCACAAAAACCTTCCAGAGTATGAAAGGCATGAAAAGGCAAAGTTATTAGTCTTCTTTTAGGTCTGCTGTCTGATTTCCCATAGGCCCTGGGCATGTACTAATACGTAAGCTGACATATAAATACACACACAGAAAGAAATTTGCCCTTCAGGATAAGACATGTATAAAAATTTCACTTCAAAGGCGATTATAAAGAAAAAATACTTCTCTGTCCTCTTATAGCTAGAAGAATGAAGATTCCCCAGACTTAACTTTCCTTTCGAAGTGACTGATGGGAAATGCACAAAACATGTAGATCAGAACATACAAAAAGCCCAGTTACTCTCTGTATAGAAATGTGTTGGGACAATTTCAGTGCTAGTGATCAACTGTTAAAGCTAAAGGTCCCTCCAAATCTACTAAATCCAACTTTCTGACTTGGCTGCACACCGTGTGCGTTAGGTCCTTCCAGCCCAGAAGAACCCCGCGTGGGCCACGGGCCAGCTCGAGGCTCCAGGGCCGGGACCCTCAGCAAGGAGTGAGGAAGAAGGCCCCAGCGTCAGGAGTGATGTTCCTGTGGTATGATGCGCACACAGAAAAATAACCACGTCGTCAGGAGGAGGGCAGGGCAAGGGCACATGCAGTAGGTCTGCTGAGCGGGTTACCTGGAACTTCAAGCACGAAGCTAGCTTGAAGGCAGCAGCGACGAGATGACCGAAGTCTGGGACTTTAGCATTTCATGCAGTGAGGAAATAGTAAAACACTAACGTAGGAAGGGGAAACCGTGAGCCATGAACACACAGCACGCTCTTTGGAAGCACGTCTGAAAGATACACGGTGGGCATCAACCAGCACCCCTTCCACTGCCTATCTCGGTTGGCAACAAGCTCACCCCAAAACATGAAACCACAAACAAGTATGTCTGGGCCCCAAATATCCTGGAGTAAGAAATTTTTTTTTGTTTGAAAATGAGAAACGATCTTCCCTGTAGGGTTCTCATTTCAGAACTTCTTGGCTTTTTAGTGCTTCCAAAGGCATTAGGAGGAAGAAAGGAAAAAGATGGAGGTGGGAGTTGGTCCCCTCAGCCCCCATCTCTTTGGCTGGGTATCGTATTCATGTTCTTTTTTCCCATTTGGAGCCTCTCAGTCTCAGGCTTATGAAACACTTGTACAATCAAGTAAAGGAGAAGGTGATACCCTCCACCTCGAGCCTCATTTGGAAAAGTGGTTCAAGAGGAAGAAAAGATTTCCAGGCAAAAGGAACATAGCAGAATGCCTCAAAACCCACATTTTCCCTCCCATCTCCAAAAACATGGAGCTTTCTCTGTGTGTGCTCTGCAAGAGGCCAAACAAACAAACTCTAGGAGGCTCACAGGAAAGAGTCCCATGAGACACACTGCAAACAGCCAAGCATGCAGAAACCCCTACCCTACCACCACCCCGTCTTGGGACGCCCACAGTGAGCGCTCAGAATCAGAAGTCCAATTCCAGGAGGCCAGGAATGTGCAAACCTGATCTTAAAAAGTCACCATCTGGATGTATAGGGGGATAAAGCTATATAGCTAAGAAAAGAGTAGCTATGCCTTGATTGATAGCTCAAATCTGGATTACTGAGGAAATTAGATTCAATAAATAATATCTCCTCCCCCATTCTTTTCTCTAATTCCAGGGGCTATAAGATGAAGAAGTTTTGTTTATTCTCTTCCTTTTACTCACCAGCTATTCATCTACCCAACAGTCTGTCCGTCCATCCTTCCATTCCATCCATCATCTATCAAGTCAAGTCACCCATTAAAAAAAAAAGTGATACAAGTAAAGTAGCTTTTATAAATTGCAAAGTGTTATGCACAACTTAAGTATGATTACTGTAAGAGAAGGTGAAGGATACCCTTTTTTCTTCTTGATCCTATCCCTACCTGAAAAACAGTCAAAGGTTTCTATACACCCAAGAAAGGGATTGAGAAAACATCAATGAAGAAAACAAAAAAAAAATCTAGATTCTTTGTGGAGTTTTGTGGAACCCAAGAGAGGCAAGGGGAGGCCAGGATAGAATTATTAGAAGATGACAAACTAGACCTTACTTCTAAGCTCAAACATTAAGTTTATGCTATAAGCCTGGAGAGAGAAAAAGATGTAGAGTTCAAGGTCTGAACCTACTCTGCTCCACTTCTTCAGGGTGATCTTTATAAAAGTTGGGACCAGATTAAGTCTTGTCTCTCCTCAAACCTTCTAGTGGTTTCTCATCACAATTAGAATAAAAACCAGTTTCTGTATCATAATTTATAATGATCTGGCTGCTGTTAACCACTTCCAATTTCTTTCCTATCAACCTTTGCCTTGCTCACTTATATTCAGTTACACACTGACTGTTGCATCAACAGACGAATATTGTTTCTGCCACAGGGCCTTTGCATGTGCCCTCTGTCTAGAACACTCTTCCCCTAGATGGTAAAATGACAAGTACCTTCTCACCAGTTTGGTCTCTAAGCCTTTTCTGACCGCTTTACCTAAAACAGAGTCCTTTGTACCCACTCTACCCTGACCTTGCCTTATTCTTCTTTAGAGCTCTTATCTCTGCTGAGATCATATTGCATTTTCATATTTTCACTCCTTTGCTTCCCATTACAATATAAACGCCACAATGCGTAGACCTTATTATTTACATTCAATGCTGTTTCCTTTGGGCTGATAATACAGTGATTGATACAAAAATGGGCCTTATGTGTGAATAGATGATTTTGATTTTAGTGCTACCCTCCATACTTTTACACTTTATTATTATTTGACTTTCCATCAACAGAAGCCAATGATCTATAAGCATCCTGCAGAATACTGTAAGTTCAGTATTACTATTTTCCCCATCCCATCGTCTTCTTCCCTGACAGCTCTTTTTTTCAAAGGCAGACTGTGCTGATATGGGTTGAAGACCCGGAAAAGGTAGCAACGGTGGTTTTGCTGAAAGGATGGGGGTGGGGGGGGGGGTTGAGTGGGAGGCCTGGCAAGTGCGCCCACGTACTGAGTGAGCTCCGTGCGCCTGGCAAGTGCCTGCTTTCACCTGTTGGAGAACAGATTGAAGTATGAAATCTACTCTACCCACAGGAATAAAATTAAAATTTCCTTAACTGTAGAAATCATTTTGACTTGAAGTAAAATGAAAAGGCAAAAACTTCAATTAAGTAAATCTCAAGAGCAAATGATCCCAGAAACGGGTGAATTTTTTAAAAAGCTATTCTAATGGTTTAAACAGCTCATTCAAGTGGTCTACTTTAAAATGCCAGGAATTCAACCTCTTGATTTAAGAGCTCTGGAATTCAAGTGCTTCAAATTGAGAAAATAATACATAAGTAAATGGTCATAATTTCTTCTTTGTGTCTCGCGGCTTTGTGTCCTTCAGATATACAGCCTGTGCGCAGCTATCTCTGCCGCGCTCGCGCCTCTCAGGGGAACTCAGGCCGGCGCAAACACCGCCACACTTGAACACCGAACATCAGGCCTCAGTTGAAATAGAGCTCTGGCCTTAAAATTATAAACAAGAGAAAAAATAAATATTGCAGGGACTCACTCAAATGAGCCTCTTGAGGGTCTGGCCTTTGCAGGTAGAAAGCCTGCCCACGCGGCGGGTGCTGCTGGGATTCCCGTGCACCCACGTGGGCGTGCACGGGACACCTGTAGCCATCAAGGCGTCTGCTGCTGACGGCCCTGTCACCTCTCCATCCTCCCCCGAGCCCTTTCCCCTTTCATCTGACAGCATCTTCACGTCCTCAGAACCACAGACACGGAGCTGCTCCGCTGAGTAACTCTTAGCACAGCAACTGTCAGGGAAGGAGAACTGATTTACAAGTATCACCGCCTTTGAAATGCCGGGAGGAAGACCCGACCATGCGGAAGCTGTCACCCTACCCAACACCTCCCAGGGTGGAGGTCTCCAAACAGATGCCACACCCCAAGAAGGAAACCACCATTCCCCAGTGTCCACGCAGACCAGCCATTCCTTTAAGTGGTGTAATAACTGCATCTTCATTCAGAAAGCTCCCAGCCCGTCCCAAGGACTGTGGCCGAAATTCTCACAGCCCTGGCTTGTAAGATGCTCAGGAGTCACAGACAGAAATCCAGAAATGGTGCAATGCCATAAAAGACATGCTGGCGTCTTGGTGGAACCTGGGTGAGGCACGCTGGCTACAGAGGAGGGACAGATTCATTCAGAGGCCGGCTCTCCTGGGCCACGTGTCTTTGGATACAAAGCGAGAATGTTTGTCTATATTTTTAATTACTGAAACCACTTTTGAATGTTTTTGTGACACATGCATATTTTATGAAATTCACATTTCAGTGTTCTTACTAAAACTTTACTGCACGTGGCCGCACGCAAAGTTGAGAAGTGGTGACTGAAGTGTGTGATCGACGCATATGACATTCACTATTTGCCCTTTCCAGAAAAGAGGAACCCCTACTCTGACTCGTGCAATGAAGCAGGGCCCAGGTTTCTGGTTTTCTTCCTAGAGTGAGCTCTAAGTAAACCTCGCAGTGAAGTCTGATGTGTGATGGCTAGCCAGCAGCCGCTTGGAGTGAGTCCACACGAACACCTGTCAGCTGTAACAGAGAGCAACCCTTCGTGTCTCCCAGACAGATGCTCCCACTTTACCGACAAGGAGCAGGACCCAGAGAAATCTCATTACTCTACCAGGAACGCTGAAAAGTCAGGAAGAGAACGCCGCTAACTCAGACATCGCATCCTGCTGACTGAAAAGAACTGAAAAGAATTTTTACTGAGAACTGTCTCAAGAAAAACAAGATTAGGATTTGGAAGTAAAGGCACTGATGTTTACCCAGCGCAAACACCTCCATTCATGAACCACGTGTCTTAAACTCACCAAGTCCTCCTCGTTCAGTCTCCTGTCCTCTCCCAGACTCCCTCCCCACAGCCTCAGGGCACCAGCCAGCAGGTGCAAGCACAGGCCTCAACTTCCGACCTGTATCCCTGTATCCGACCTCACTCACAAAACGTCCCTCCCACTTTGATCCTTTTCTGATCTTTTGAGCCCCCAAGACCCCTCATTCTAGAGCTCGGGACCCCAAACTCTCTAGCTACTCCTACAGTCCTCTGCTCTACAGCTGAGCTGTGGAAGGGGTGACACCCCCCAGGTTTTCAGAATCCGGTGCAATCATAAGACCTGACACATGGGACTGGCTCCAAAAGCACCTTGCAAATTTGAAATAAACACTCAATTAAATGTCCCTAAAAATACACTAACTAGTCCAGAGCAGCTTGCCCAACTCTTCCTTAATTTACATACAGTGTCAATGTGGGAGGCGGGTGCTCCAGAGAATTGGCCATGACCAGGGTGGGATCTTGAAGCTGAGCAAGCGAGTGCGTGAGCCCTGGCATGAGGACATCCCGCTGTCCTTCTGCACGAAGGACATGCAACCGCCATGTCCTTTATGACTCATCCCCATTTTTAAGTTACTCTCTTGCATTCGAGTACAACATGCTGCTTTAAATCCATGCAAGTCAGATAGCATACTTAGAGAGCACCAATTTTGTGCTATGAGAAACACAAATCATCTCAATACATTTATAAACAATGGGACAAACATCACTTAACAAGTGCAAAGTTAAACAATATAAAGGTGGAAGTATGCCAATTAACAGACCACAGGCCCTGGAGCCAGCTACAAATTCAGACAGTAAGGTTTGGGTGAAACAGGAAAAATTCTTTCAAAGAACGGCATCTTGGATAATAGCCATTTTGAAGTGTCTAGAAGATGTCATTTATACCACCATCTTCAATCCTTTGAACACTCCCACAAAGTACTGATCCTCATATCCATTTAACAGATGCGCAGACAGTCACTTGGCAAAGGCTGCGCAGCTAGTACCGGGTGGCCTACCAGCCACAGGGCTGTGGAGCCGGGGTCACTTTTCTTACTGAGCTTCCCAAAGTGGGCCACAGCTACCCCAGCCTCTCTGGGCGGGTGAAGATATTCTGGAAGCCAAGATGAAAATGACACATTTTATCTGAACCTCAATTTTACAAGAAAAATTGGGGCTCATTAAAAGTAAACATGCTAAGACACGCAGATACAGTGACAGAATATAAAGCTGGAATTTTCGGGGCCTCCCCGGTGGCGCAGTGGGTTAAGCAACACACCATGCAGCAAACCGCAGCCGCCGCAGCAGGACGAGTTCGATTCCTGTTGCCGGCCAGGGAGGGGACCCACATGGCGCAGAGACCTCTCCTGCTCCCCTCAGCAGTGTGTTTCAGTCCATCTGCCTGTTCTGCTCCCCACTCTGTCTCTGGTGAATCCTCTCACCTCCCTGGACTCTGGCCTATACCCATATCTTATATGCACAAATAAATAAATCTTTAAAAAAATAAAAATAAAACTAGAATTTTCCTGTAAGGATCTGAAAAACCCAGCGAGATGGGGCTGCCCCAGAACATGGCGGGCAGGGTTAGGACAATGGGAACCGAGTGACTCATCCGGAAAGGACAGTCACTTTATAGAGTCACCTACAAGGTCAGAGCTGGGAAGAGTGCGCTGGCCAAGGGCACTGAGAGTTTGTGCTTTGCGTGTGTGTTGCTACCGGTGGACCAGCAAGGAGAGAAGCAGGTGTGGCCTTGGTGGCCACAGTTCAGCTATAAATGGCTCCCTTGCTGTCCAGGTTACCAGGGCTCATCACGGCATGACATGAGATGCTCTGCCCTCATGGGAGCAGAAATGGAGGGGGCGTGCGTCGAGGTGTTCTCGTGCCTTGTTCACGAGAGGGTTCGCGGGTACCGTGGAAAACATCCCCTGGCAGGAGCCTAGAATCCACTCCAGGGCGTAAAGGTTCTGGAAGAGTGAATGCCAGCCCCCAGAGAGAGCCGCCCCACGCTGGTGCATGGCTGCGCTGCTGGAGGTGAGATTCGGTTCAAGTTCTCATCACTCGATTAGGCTCGGTCTCCTGTTTACCCTGCTACGCCACCCACGTGGGAGATGCAGTGCTGTTTCGCATGAAACAGACTGGAATGCAGAAATCTCAGTGAAGAGCAAAGATCCTATTTCATTTCCAGAGTCATTTAAGGTGAAAGTCTGGTTAGTGGGCGCTAATGCCTGTGAGCTGGAACACCCAGACACGTATGCCAATTAACAGACAAGAAGCACAGTTCTGCCCTGTTTAAAGAAACGACGAGAATATAGACACATCTGCCTAGAAAATCCTAATACATCTCTTGCTGCCTCCCTCTTTGCAGTCTCTCTCTACCCCTCCTGCCAGTGGCCATCACTGTCTTTTTGGAGCCCCAACTGTGAACTTCCCGGTCTCCTGATTCTGCTGTCCTGATACTCAGGCCTCCAGCTGTGTCCTGGAGGAAATCCCTTATTCTCTCTGTCCATTTCTGCCCCTGGACATGCACACGTCCCAGTGGCTAAGTGAGAATCCATGGCAAAGTTCCATAAAAACTCTTGGCCTCAGGGCTAGCCTGTATCAGCGCCAGCTCATCCAGCCCAGACAGACACACGTGTGACGGATCAAGACCTGGAGCCAGCCTTTGGGGACAGAAGCCCCAGTGAAGTCACTTAAATACTGCAGGCCAGTGGGCAGGAGCTTCATCGGATGCTCCTGTCCGGTTCCCCTGTCTATGAAATAGATGGGCATGATAGCATCTGCCCCCAGAGGTTCCTGCCGGGGATGACGGGGCCTGCAGAGTGAGCAGGTCCGCACGTCTTGGTTGCCATCAGCTCCACCTTGTCTCCTTCCTTCTGCGGGGCTGCTTGACCTGCCCAGACCTGCACTATGTCCCCAACAGAAGCAGGAAGGCTGTTCTCTAACCAGAGACCCAGAGTCAAATGCCTGAGTGAGACAGGAGAACTGCACCTGGACAGCCCAGGTGGAGTGTGGCCACCCAGGGCAGGGCAGGCCAGTCGCTGTCCAGCAGCAGTGCAGCCACATCTCCCGGCTGTCAGGGATTGAGATACTGATGAAGGTCCTGCTCTTTAAGCACTGGCACTGCGTGCAGTGTTCCAAAGCAGCCGGTCTGGCCAGCGGATCCCAGCAGTGGGGCACAACTGTCCGGGACGGTGGGGTCATTTACAACAGTGCTCTGAAGGCTCAGCTCCACCACAGGTCTTCCCAGGTGGCCCCAGAAGAGCTGCTCGTCCTTCTCACCTTCGCAGCCCCAGCACCCTCAAGGCCACCTTCTCTGACCGCTGCGACCCCAGCACGCGCCTGCTGTTGATCCACCCCTTCCCCCACAAACACACAATGCATTAGAGGCACTTAGCAGAGATCTGCAGGAGAGCTAAGTGCCTTAATGACACTCGGGTATTGATTTAGAGGTTTTTGTTTTTTTTTCATCCTCTGCTTGGATTTCCAGAACCTGGCACATCTGTGGCAGTGTGAGTGTCTTAGAGGTTAAGTTCCCAGAGGGCAGGGGATGACTCATGACGTCCTCTCTGGCACACAGGGAGTATGTAACTTGGCATCAGAGACTCCATCTGATGAAGGCACCACCCTGAGGATACCACACACTGCTACCTGTCTTTTCGGAGAAATTTACAGAGTCATCTGCCAACATCTCTACTCCACCAGCCCTGAGCCCATGTGCTGTCTTCATGTCCTAGTCTGGAGTTTCAAGAGTGCCCAAATCTCCAACTTGTGCAGACCCAAGTCCAACAGAAGGAAATGAAGGTCACTGTATTTAAATGGGGCACAGACGAGTTACTGTTGGTCTGTGTTCAGTCAGCCAGTGATCTTGGCAACCTTCACCCACTCATTCTTTCATTCACCCACCTGACACTGGTTTATTCTATATCAGACATGTACTAGGCTCAGAGAACGGTGAGGAAAATGAAGTACAGAACGTCCTACAACGAATCTATTCCTGTGTCCAGGGTGCCGAAGGCCAGATGGGACCTGAAGGAATGACCCACCGAACATACCCTTCTGGATGAAGACCCAAGCCTCGGGGGGTGGGACCCAAACTGCATGTCCCATTTGGCTCTTCAGGAACGGAGCCAAGGTCAAGTCAGAACTCCCTGCCCCCGGGCCAGTGCTGTTTTCCAAGTGCCCGCAGAACATTCTGAACAAGATTCTAATGACACCATGAATGAGGCCTGGTGTCCAGGCTCAGATGTCCACACACAGTGACCTTCAAGGAAACATGATGCTCATCAGTGTCCTCAAGAAAAAGGTCCTTCTGAGAATAGAAGGTGCCTTGCAAAGGGAGGCCCCGCTACTCTCTGGACCCACTCCCAAGCACATTTTTCAGATGCCCAGTACATCTGCGGGACAGGACGCCTGCCTGCCAGGTGATGGCGGCAGGACGGTGGGCCCAAGCACCCACTGAAGGGGCGTACCTGCTCCACCCCTCGAAGGACTGCTGAGATTGCCGGCATCCCTGCTGCCCTGCCCGCCCCCTGTCCACACTCTGCCCCCTGCCTCCCGGTGCCTGCTGTCATTTTCAAAGGGAGATCGAGTAATCTTTCATGGAACAACAGCCTAAAAAAAGACTGCCTACACCATGTGCTTAATCTTCCTCAAACTAAACTCCAGATTGTGTCTCTGGTGATCAAAGTCTGTTTCTATGCCACCCCCCCTGTGGGGGCGGTCACACCTGAAACTGGCTGATGGCAGCTTGGTGTCCAGGGGTGCTGGTTGCAGTCCCAGCATCTTCCCAGGCCTCATGGTCTCTCCACATCCCGCGAGGCCAGGACCAGCAGGCTGTGTGGATCTATTTTGGTCCCACTGCTGCAAACAAAGGATTTATGAAGACGTTTGGGGCCTGGCTCCCGGGAGATCTGTGTTCCACCAGCCGGGCCCGAGTCATTCTGCCCAGAGAGCTGGAGCCTCCAGTTCCAAGGCCTTCTGGCTCCTGCCAAGTCACAGGTTTTGTCTTCCCTAATCCAGGCATTTCGTGAGGACGGGCATCGCTGTGCGCGGCTTCTTTGGCTCGATGCTCTCCGCCTGCTATCACGGGCCTGCCCCTCATGGTGGAATTTAGCTTTATTGATTCCTATTTCTGACTTGCCTGACACGGACTCATTCATTATTCAGGAAAAACCTGGCTATGAGGCCACAGTCTGAAGTCCTGCCAACGGGGGCCTGAGCGGGCGGGCCCTTCACAAGTCTGCTCTGCAAAGACTCAGAAGCAACGAAAAGCAAGTTGTTTGAATTCCTCACGTTATTCGTGTAGGGCCCGAGTTCTGAAACCCAGATATTCTGTGAGTGACGGGACAGCGCAGTAGAGAGCGACACGGAGCTCACCAGCTCTGAGGGCAAAGGTTCAATCCTGCACGAACGAGTTACCTTTCAGGAGAGAAAAACTCCATTGCTGAACTGGGACATGAACCTTCCTCAGCCATTTCTCCTGCAGGTATGAGGTGGGGGTTGCCAGGGGCGGGGTGGGAGATGGTGCTGGCCCCCACTTCGGTTATCATCACCAACGCCTCCACTGACCCATGGACACGGACACGCCCTCCGTCCCACGATGCTCGAGGCACAAGGAACGTGTGAGAGGGAGGCGCTCTGTACAGTATGGTGCAGGAGACAAACCCATCTTGCTGTCTGTTGTTGGTTTCCTTTTTCACGAAGCACAGAAGAAAAGGAAATTTGCTTTAATTCATAAGAAGAGGGGTTCAAATTAAAGACGGGGGAGAAGTTTCTTCCAGAAATTCAGGCTGAAACATACTATTGAAGACAGTAGTAAAATTATCCTCCAGAGAAATCTTTTAAGAACAGGACTAATTACCACCTGTAAGTACCAATTTGTGCATAATCTGATCCTGGGGGAGGAGGCTAGATGAGAAAAATCTCTCAAAATCCCCTCTGGGCTTCCCCACCAGGTGGAATTTTCGCCATAAAAAATTTGAAAGATTTTGGCTGACTTCCGGTGGAGATCCAGGCGTGAAATGCCGCTGGCCGCAAATCTCCAACCTCGCTTAACCTCAGCATCACACAGGATGCAAAGTCCGGGTGCAGGGGACACTCTCTAAGGGGCAAGGATTCTTCAGAACACACAGGTGAAAGGACAGTTGTGTGGATTTTTACTAACCTTAGGCATAGGATCCTAGTGCCATACGGAGACGGTATTTGTTATTCTAATATATCAAAGTGAATGAGTTACCACAAGAATGAAATGGGAAATAATTACCGAGCCCTTGATTGAAAACTGGAACCCCCATTCCGTACAGCCCGCACCCCTCCCCAGGCCACAGCACTTGGGGCTAAGAGCTACATCACCAAGTGTGGTAGGCTTCTGCTTGGGGAGGTAGCGAGCTCTTGGTGCAGAGCTTGGCCTTTTCTTGGGGTGACACTGGGGTCCAGTGGGAGGCTGAGGTCCCTTAGACCCAGAACAACTCTGATTTCCCATTTTACCTGATTTCAGCCCCATGGAAGGTTTCTATAAAGAAGAAGGGGCTGGAGGGGGGAGGGCGAGAGAAGGGAGGGAAGGAGATAAGAAATCTTCACCACAGCACACGCAGCACAAGGGTTACGGGTTCTGGAATGGGCAAACTCGTAAATCCCACTTCTTCAGTTGCCTTTGGGATGGGACTGCAGGGGTGGCCGAGGCCAATGCCTGGCCCACAACAGGCAGGGGGCCCTGAGCAATACCAGTGGTGTAGCCAGCACTGCTGCTGCCCTGTTTACTGCTTGGCACCTTCTGACCTTATTCCACATTTTAATTTAAGGAATCATAGTCTATGATGATAAATGGAAAGAGAAAAGCCATCTAATTTAAATAAATATTCAGAGTTTGACCTTCAAATGCCTCTTCACTTCAGGTAACTTTTCCAACCTGTGTTGCTTCCTTTTCTAAACAAGACTCTGAAAGGGGTTGAGGAGCTGTGAAAAGGCCTGGGGAGGAAAGTGCCCCATTCTCCTCTCCCAGGCCCTTTCATCCTCACCCTGGCTCCTTCCAGTCTCATCTGTTACCTCTCACATGCTTCTTATCCCTGTTCACCCAACCCATCAGCTCTAGATGCTCACCTGGTTTGGTTATATTTTTCTCACTACCTCAGACAGGGGTTGGTTATCAAGTCTGTCTGTACACCAGCGTTACATGGGAACTTTTGGTACTACAGATGCCAAGGCCTACCCGACACCAATCACTCAGATTAAAGACCAGTGCTGAAGAACTGGAGTCTAAATGTCTTGCTGCCCTGCCCTGCCCTTGCCTGTGGACATAAGCATTAAGAATGCTTCTTGCTCAGAAGAGTTAATCTCTCTCTCTGACAAGTTTGTACCAGGGGCCTCTGTTTCTTCTCAGTAAATGAATCACTTTCAAAGTTCTTAACGTATAAAACACACAAATACAAATGATCATGTTTGTCTTTTTGCCTTGGCTACCAGGAAGCTCACAGCCAAATTCATGATTGACTACCCTACCCCTTATATTCATATATAGAACATATGACAGTAATTTTATATTTCAATGCCACCCCCTTGCCATATCATGCCACCTTTGTTTTCCCTTTGTCTTGACTTTTGTGCCTTCTTTAAGAAAAGCTCTAGTTACACTGTACTTTTGAAAGCTATTGCCAATTCCTTTTGGAATGAGGTGGGAAATGTTAGACAACTTAATTAAATGCAGTCACTGACATTCAGCCCTTCACAGCACAACAGCTCTCAAGCAGATGGCAACGAGCACCAAAGCAGAGACTCGGGCTCCAAAGAAACTTTGGCTTTGGGGTCAACTCTCCCAACAGAAACCTTCATATTGGCTCCAGTTGTCATAGAACATCTGGAAACATATCTGAACTGCATATTAAATAAATTAAGATGATTAAGAAATTTTAAGTAAAATAAAAACAGACAAAATCTAGAACCCTGGCTGTCTCTCAACCCCAGCAGACCCATACATAAAACTTGTAAATTCTGCTCCTTATGGAAACCTATCAGATTGGTCTATGGAACTACATATAAATAACAGTCGATAGTGGAAGTTTGTGACCTTGAGTATCAGACAATGTGAGTGGATATCTTAGACTAAGAATCATTCCAGTTGTGTAAAAACGCTGAGTAACTGTCTAAAGCCCTGAGGACCGCAGACAGCCTGAGCACTGTGTCCCTACATCACCCTCCTCTGTGCTTTTAACTGAACTAACTACTCAAACACTATTTATTCCCAAATGCAATCAAAACGATTGCTCTCTGCCATGGTAACATCTTCTTGTATCTGTGAGAGCATCATTTCTCGTGCACTCAGAGAGCCAGAACCATTCCTGAGGTGGCCAAGGATCCTGGGGGACTGTGGGCCCAATGGCAGCCTGGAACAGAGCTGTGGGCTGTAGGGAAGAATCTCTGGGCTGGAAGTGGTCATCACCTGCTGTTAAATACAGAGGGCCCCCTGTTCTTCTGAACCACATCCTAGGCCATCTGCCTCAGGATTTGGGGGACCAGCCCACAGTCTCCTGACTGACCTGTCTTTGCCCCTGGCCTCTGGTTTATGGACAAAGGGGGCTCAAGGGCCGAGGGTTTGTGCCATTACAATTAGTTATAGTTTCTTTCACATAACAATTTAAGGAGAAGGTTGTCTTTTTTTAGGAAGCGAAGACCTCTCAGGAACAAGGGGGAATAAGAGCTGAAACTTCGTACATCTCTCAAATTAAATAGCCCAGCGTGTCTTAAACACCCTGTCATTTCTATTTTTGCAAATATGGCTTTGTCTTTGAAGATCAAAACTAACCATTACAACAACTTAATGAGCATAAACTTGCAGCTGCAAAGTTTAATTAATTTTTAATATATTTTAGTTGTGTAAATAATGTATCTTTACTGCAGTCAGTGAAAAAGTGTATATGAAATGACACCTTCTATGGCTCAAAGTAACATCTCAGCATGTGCCTTTCCATTCTTTGGAGTCTGGGTGTGCACCAGGGAGGCCTCGGCCAGACCCTGGACTAGACACAGCAGCAGTGACTGGGCCCAAACCAGGGCTGGCCAGGGTGTGAAACTTCCCAGAAGGATCCTAGGGCCAGTGCTTACTGCATACCAAGTACTGAGGTGTTATGCCCTCTTCCCATTTCACAGATGGAGAAACTGAGGCCGGAAGAGATACAACAGGGATGAGGGAGAAGCCTATCTGACATGGTTGCTTTTGATTATGTTTGGGTTTCCCTTTCCTCCTTTTCCTATCTCTGAGCACACCAAGACGAGAAGGGGAGTCCACTCCAGTGGGGAGAGAGGAGATCTGACAGGCCAGGGGAGGCTAGTTTGGGCACCATTTGCCCTGTGACCCAGAACAAGCCCTGATTCTCCCCCACCCAGGCCCTCCCCCCCATTTGCTTGACCCTTCAAGGAGGGTATCGTCCCTGAGGTGTCAAAGAAACACTAAGCTTGATATTCGAAGTTTCTGGCTGGTCCTGCATCCACACAACACATACCAACTGGAGCTTGGCCTATGTGCTTTGCCAAAGATGTCCTCAAGTTTTTGTTAAAGAGGTTCCATCTTATCCCGAATTCACTTGAAGTTCCACAGATTTATCATATGTGATTTGTAGCATTTTGCTGCTATCACCAAAGTTATGATCCTAAATACACAGGAAATACTACTTCAATGACCCTATTCTGGGGAAAAATAAGTAAGGGCTACCTTTTTATTTGCCATCAGGAGAGCCTGAATGACAAAATGGAACAGGGAAATCATGTTAAGACGCCTGAGACAACACCTTAGGAAGAACCCCCCACAACTTCATTTTGTAACATTATGTAACCACCCCCCCCCCCAAAGTGAGCCGTGTACTTATCACAGAGATAAAAATAATGGAACACCCTGTCAGGGGTATGCATACCAGTCTCACACCAGCATCTCGAGGCCTGGTACACTGACCGCAGGAGTTAAACTAGTCAAGATCAAAACATGCTGGTACTAAAATATGAAAATGTATCATAGTGTGGTTTTAACTCCTGGGAAAACAATCAGAGGCCTACCTGAGAGAGCCCCTCAGTGCCTAAAGTGTGGTGTTTCTGTCTCAGGAACACTACAGACAAAACCCACGTCTGAGTCATCATATGAAAATGTTTTTTTATTACAACACATTCTTTAGCCATTTGAAAACTTAGGAGGCAGCCATTTACAAAAGGCTGACGTGTGACATCTATTTGAAGATTACCAGTGAGCTGGCAGGCTTCCCCAAACACCTTAATCATCTCAACAGAGAAGGGGACTCTCTCGGGTGTAATCATGGTTGCATGTGCTTTCAGCTATTGAATAAGATCCTGGTTATTCCACATTTCTCCAAAAGTCACAAACTTCAAGCATTTTCAAACAGAATCTCTCCTTCACCAGCAAGATGCTTGCTAAGAAGTTCAAACCACACAGGTTTAAGAACTGATTATAAACTCAATCACTTCATCAATATATTTACCCATTAAATTGCTTGATGAAAATCCACTTATGTTTAGGTGAAATTTTCAGGTTTGTATGATTCAATGACATGTCTCGAAGTTTTTGCTAAAGAGGTTTCATTTTATTCTTTAATTTCACTTAGTTAGATAAATTCATCTTAACCTAAATATGTGAAACTCACTTTCTGGTTATAAATGTTTAAAAAAAAAAAAACAACAACAACCCACTCTCGGGAGAGATTGACATTTCTGTAATCTTTGCCAGCTGGCATGTTCAAAATGGAATCTAAATATTGTATTAACAATATCACTAACAGGCAGGTTCACAGCCCTTAATAAAACACGATTGAATTGCGAGAGAAATTCTTGCTATTTTGTGTTTCACCCAAGCTTTCATTCACTACATTGATTTAATCAAATCTATGACAATCTCATTTTTTAATCATGTAAGAATTCTGAGGTTCTCTCAGTGCACATAATAAGAATCTGAAATCAAGCAGGTGTAATGCAATGTTTTGAAACTATGACTGAAGTAACCTATACCCAGCAAGGCCCACACAGATGTACAGGGCAATGGATTGTCTTGATTTACCTGTTCAGCACCCAGATGAACACGGCAGTTCCTTCTACCAGGTCACATGGACTTCTAGCCCAAGGCAAATAAATGTGGCCTTGACTTTTCTTTGCACACCTTCCCCGTGAAGGAGCTGGGACAACAACAGGAAGACCCCCTGGAGTCACCTAGCACTGGACTGTTCCTGATTTCAGTTACTTCTTGAGAGGTGGGAGTCCTCTGATCTTATAGAGGAAGAAATAGAAGTTCAAAGCCAAGTACCTGACCAAGTTGAGAAGCTAACCCTATGCCTAACGTATCGGTAATAAACGGGTATGTGTGTATGTCACAGAGAGAGACTTATTACAAGGGACTCAAAAACAGTTTCCCCTCCAATACCAAACTCACCTCTGTAGTACAAGAACAACTTAAGGCAATCCCAGTTTCCTCCAAATTCATTGATTCACAAGGCTAACAAATATCATTTATTTATAGTTAAATAGCCGTATATAGATAAAAAATAGCCTGTGCTTTGGCCCCCCAAACACACACACACACAAACAAACACACACACGGTACGATAGCTTTTGAAATGGAACCATTTTCTCACTTAGCATCTTATCTTCTCTGCACAACATTTTGGATTATGAACAATTTTGAATCTCATTAGAGATGACTTAATTTTTAAAATTAAGTTGGGAACTAGCGAGTTGAGATTGAAGAGGTTATATCTTTGGTTCTGAACTGGATTTTCATTACTCAATTACTCTTCAAATTATACTGATTTAAGATGTGATTATTATTATTTTTCCTAAGAAGACTGGGTAATGAGAAAAACTCAAAGGCATGCTAGATAATGGAGTCTGAGGCTCTGCTCCCCCTTATGCCCACTGACCCCCATCCCACCTCATTCCACCCACACCTCTTCTTCACTGCCCACTGAGCCATCTTCTTCGCACCCAGTCGATACAGCTGCTCACATCTGTCCACCTTTAGCAACAGCCTTGACCCTGCCATTAGTGGTCCTTCCACCTGCCACAGTGACTGTGTGGCATAGTGTGTCCCACCCTGTGGCAGTTTCCCATGTTTATGAAGACCAGCTGCTAGTTCTTTACCCTCCCTTACATGCCTAATTTCAACATACAGTTTAAACTGCACCACAATCCCAGTTCCCACCACCTAGCCACCCGCCTCCCTAGGCTCCGCTACCTTTATCAGAATCTCCCCAATCTGCCAGGAACCCTTTCCTTTCGTCTTGCCAAGCTCTTCCCTGGCAGGAGTAAAGTCAGCTACTCAACAGACACGGCGGTCTTCCCATCATCTTCGAGCCTCATCAGGTTGCCCCTCTGCTTTGGAACACCCGTGCACCAGCCAGCTTGTCAGTGTAGTCCTTTGGACCTGTGCCTTTGGTGTGCGCTTATTTTGTGAGCGTGGCAAATGAGTGTTTTCACCACTGCTGCAATATAAGGGTGCTTCTTTTTTAGTGGGACCTGCAGCACAGGGGATAGGGAAGTACACAGCTGAGTATGTTGAGCGGCTCAGGCAGGGGGCAGGTTCAGCGGGTGCAGGGACAGCCACCTTGTGCTGCCCAAGCAAGACCCCCAGTAAAGGCCTCCTGCCTCCTCCCTGGAATCAAGCTCTTCTGCCATGGAGCAGACCACCAAGGCTCCCGGCTCATCCCTTCACTTCCGTCTCCCAGCTCGACTGTAAACCACAGGACGTCAGGGTCTTCTCACCTTGATTCTCAAGTACCTCTAAAATTGGGACTCTGGGGGTCAAGGTTGGCTGCTAAGAGAAGTTTGAAAAGACCCCAGGGTTGGTTGTGCAAGGTTAATTGTCAGTAATGGCCAGTGTCCCTCCCATCTCTCCTTCATCAACAGCGAAGCACGTTTGGTCAAGACAGCACTTTGTGCAATCCTGACTCTGACCAAGAAAGTGAGTTCCACCGTTAATGAAGCTTCTGGGCCTCTGGAAAATTACTTTAACTTGACAGACACCGCCATATGCCCTGAGACATTGGCAGTCCCATGCGCTCAGGGAGAATGGCTGTTACGATAAAAAGAAAGATGCCAAAGTCTCAGACGCGAAGATCAGGTCCTGGCCCTGGCTCCCCTCTTAAATGTCTGTGCTGTTAAAACAGACAGTTCCTTTCTCCATCTTAGCATCTGTAGAACTTTCTATTTCCCAGTCTGTTCAAGTAAGCCTAGTACGCCTCCATCCCCAGCATAAGCCTATCGGCCCCTCTAGTTCCTCCAGCTACAGTGGTTTAAGCTGGTTATGTGACTCAGACAGAGAGGATCAGAGCTTTCCCTGGAACACGGAGAAACGCTAGATTCAAACCTGATGTCTGCAGCCCGAGAGGCTGCTGGCAGTTATCCTGTGAACTCAGCCTGAGCTGCTCTGAGCCTGTCTCCACAGAGACCGAGGCTCAGGTGAGCTGAGCTGGGGGACAGACACAAAAGGCATTATTATAGCTATGATCCCACTCTGCTGTCTTCGGTCAAGCACCATCCATGGAAAGCTCTCCAAACTCATCTTAAATTCTTTCAAGTCATCTCACTGACACACAGAAATCACTGTTGATATGAATTTAGTTTAACTGGTGCTATTCATTTCGAGATTTCTTATTAGTCAGGAGGAAAAACATCAAACTGACTTAAGTAAAATGGGGCATCTCTGAGCTCGTCTTACCCTACCACAGCAGGGCAGTGGGGATGGCCTCTGTGTCTGCTTCTCTGCACCGCTCGTATGTACCGGCGCATCCAACACGGTGACGCCAGGCATAGCTCAGAGCTTCCAGACCCAAGATAACAGTACCAGGTGCGACGCCTGCCCCTCAAGCCATCAGGGGGCTCCTGTAACAAGAAGCTCCTCCCATGTGGAGTTTATGTTACAAGTTGAGGGCAGTGGAGCCCCCAAAGAGGAGAAACATGCCCTCGGTGCGTTAATATGGCTGCTGGTACCCTGTTATCCCTGAAGTTCAAAGTGACAACTTCAATCTCGTTGCATTTTCCAACTATGGCAAAACATAGAAAATGAAGAAGCTCAATACCTGAGAGGTTGACACGAACGGCAAACTCACCACTGGCCTTTCTACACGTCACAAGGGTTTGGTCGCAGAGCCCCCCAGTCTGGCTGAGTGTGTGGGAACGAACCCACCAGCAAGACGCTGGGGTAGTAAGCACTCGGGCGTCAGGCACATGCTGTGGTTCTAATGCAATTTGTGTCAAATAAGCAGAGTGAGATCATCCTAACCTCCCCATAAAGGAATCCCGAGCCAAAGACCGCCAGCCCGAATGTGCAGCGGTGACCACGAGGCGGGACAAGTCCAGTGTGACCCCTGCCAGGGTACTCGGAAGTTCTGCATCACGGCAAGCAGGTCTCTTTCTTTCTCTCGCTCCCTCCCACCCCTGAGACTAACCCTTGCAAGGGTCTCCATCTACCCCAGATTCCGGCACCAGCAAGCACACTAAGGGAAGAAGCAGGGAAGCAGATCACAGGCCATTGCAATCCATCCCCAAGGAAGCTGCTTTCTGTGTCACATTTCTGCAGGTGTCAGCAAGGACAGCTGGCGAAGACTAAAGTTCTGCTCCTCTTTTGGGGTATCCCGTGAGTATTTACCTTCATGTATCAGGAGCTTCAGAAAGACTGACAACAGCCTTAAATACTCCCAGAGGAGTAACTTCAGTTTAACTGGGAAAGGACTTTTTATGCTATTGCTCGGTCTGCTGTTGTTTGGGGTGGAAGGCACTGAAATCTTAGGAAGCTGCAGAAGTGCTCGCACACACGACGAATGCTCTGTTCAACACTCGGGCACTGAGCAGCCTCTGTGCCTGTGCTGTGGATTTCAGGTCTCACTAAACCCCAAGAAGTGAGCACTGCTGTCCTTTCGGCTGCAACGGGAAGGCGGCGCATGATCAGGTGAGTTGCTCGAAGTCAGAGGACTGGTGGGCTGCACAGCAGAGGCCTGTGAACCCTAGAGGGTCAGCTCAGGCTCATGCTCCTCTCTCCCTGTCCGCGAAGGCAGTGGCAGTGGCACCTGCACTGAGCACTACTCTGTGCCAGGAGCACCCAGTGTCTTCACGCCATCCTCGCAATGACTGTACCAATCTTGCAAGACTAGTCTTTTTTGCATCTCACGGTAGCTCAGAAGCTTACATAACTGTCTCAAAGTGAGAGGGCAATTACGAGGAAGGCAGGGAAGGCCTTACGCATGTCAGATTTGAAAACCAAGGTCTGTTACCTTTACATCAACATTTACAAAGACCAACTGAGAGCTGGCAAAGAGGGCGCCAGCAAACACCAGAAAAAAAAGGGGGCAGGGGGATGGCTGCAGAGACTTATTTATGTAGGGTCACAAAGTGCGACCGCAAGAGTACATTCACCCCTGGGTGCGTGCACGCACCCCACCCTAACCAATCACGTGCACTGTAGCAGATACCACCCCAGTGCTTTCTGCCACACCCTTCAGTCGTCAAGGAAACCAAACAAGAACACAAACTTGACCTCTGGCAGCTTGCAGGTGGGTGTTTCTAAGTTCACTTCTGAAACTGCCATGTGAACAGCTCGCTCAAGAGTACATTCTACAAAATTCTTCACTGTAAGCATCTTGGCAAGTGTATAGAAGTATTTCTAGACTTCCATATATGCATGGCTAAACAGAACTTCAAGGGAACTGACTTTTCCCATTGTGTTTTAAGACTGAGTACTTTGATAAGAGCAGGCTCTCCGGTGCAATATGAGCCACGGTTACATAATCTTTTAATTTAGCATCTGACACAATTTAACAGACAAGAAAAACGCATGTAAATACTCAAAATTTAAACTCCAAGTATTCCTACTGATTTATAATAATTGGTAAACAGACTGATTCACTATTATTTACTACTAATAACTGGTACACATACCTCTGTCTCTTGGTATACAATTCAGATACTCAAATAAAACATTCATTCTGTTTAAGAGTCCCCCTCACTGATTCATCTTTGAATGACTAATTTCAGGATTTCTCTTTCTTCTTCTACCATCTTTAAAATATCCTAAAGTTAGCTTTTTACAACAGTCATATGCAGGGGTCAAAAAGCAAAAGGAGGCACCTTAACTATTTGAATGAAAGAAGACAACAAGGTCTTCGCTTTTATTTCATCTGGTCGCCAGAATTGCTTTGACGCATTCTAAAGGCCCCCATCTGCAAAACACCGCAGGACATCTAACATCTAGGATGGAGACCCAGCAGAAATATTTATGCCACTCTGAAGCAAAGATGGGCACGGGTCTAGGTTTCTGACCCTAGTTCCATGACCTTGAGCAGACAACTCCTTGGGCCTTAATGTAGGGATGACGAAAGAGTCTACACAGCTAATCACAAGAGGTAACGCGCTGTACGATGCCAGTGGCGTGACGTGTCCAGCTCACGGTCCACAGAGACAGAAGCAGTTCCTGGCTGCCTCATGGAGGGCCCAGGCCCATCAACGACGGGTCTGTCTTCCGACCTGTCCACCTCAGCTTCTGGGCACAGGAGGTGCCCCTTCCTGCTGCTGAAATGCCATGCCCTTCACTTCCGTGATGCCCGTTTATGAGGCCCTTGCTGTCAGCTACCGCGCGCCTCTTTCTACTGGGAGCCTCGGTGTGCCAACTAGGCTGGCTCCTTAGAACTTTCCATCTTTTTCATTCTATATCCCCCTGAAAGCCGCACTGAGGCCCATAAATTCAATGGATCAACTACTCCAAAACTCCCTCCCTAGCTCTGGTCTTCCGCTCCTAAACGCCAGCCTCGGTTTCCACCTCCTGCTGAACAAGTCTCAAACATCGCAGAGACAGACCCTCCACATCCACCGTCAGGACCTGGTGGGGAGGCTCCACGTCCTGCCCACAGGCCAGCCACGCCTCAGACTTCCGTCCACAGGAAATGCCACTATCTCAGACAAGACGCGGGGCTTTCTAGTGACCCCGGGAAATGGTCACCGTAATTAGTGGTGGAGCCTGTTTGAAATTTAAGTCAGACAAGAAAATACAGGCCACGCGCCCAGGCTTTTGGATTCCATGCCAGGCGGCAGGCGCTGGGGCAGCTGGAGAACTGCAGACCGGGCAAATTTGGATTCCTGGGATTCGGGGAAAGGTCAGACTTGACCAAAGACTTTTTTTTCCCCATGGAATTTCCTTACATTTTTGAAATTAACTTAAGAGCATATTCCCAGAGACCACATAAAACTTGTGATTAGCCAGAGCTGACCAGCTCCCCTTTAAGTTCACCTGACTGTAAACAAGGGCAGCCAGCTGACTCTACTAGTGTAGCTACAGAAATATCTCGAAAAGTAAATCAGAGCAGGACGATGAGACACGCGATGCCAGGAGAGTCCACAAGAACGAAGAGGCCTAAAGAGGACAGAAGGCAATTAGGACTTGGGGGATCTGGAGAGAGGTTTATTTTCTCTTTCTGTTATAATTTTTTTTAATGGGTGTGCCTGGGGGCAAGAAGCAGGAGATTTATAAATGCATTAGGTGGAAGCCCTCTTTACAAAATGGACTAGAGAGTCAGCTTGTGGAGCAGATTAGATGAGAAGGGCCAAGCAGCCCTGGGCTGTGACCAAATGTCAGAGAACCGAGTGGGGGAGGGGGGAGGGGTAACACCAAACAAAACCTGCCATCCCCTGGCCTTTATGGAGAGGAGGGCACCCAGAAATGACTCCCAGTCGGGTGTTGTCCTCCCCAGGGAGCTTGGAAGACAGCTCCTTTGAAGAGCTGGGAACTTTCCCCTTGATACGGCTGCATGACTAACTAGCTCAGCGCACACCTTCACTCTGCTTCAGCGGCTGGGAGCTGCCAGGCACTGGACCAGAAGGGGACCGTCCCATTCGCACTCCCTTCTAATCTTCACAAATTCTGGAAACACATCTCAGAGACCCACTTTCCAGACAAGCCAGACGGAGGCCCAAGGTCAAACAGCTGGTGCCCAGAGAAGGAAGAATTCAAACCCAGGTGGACATGGTGCTGGCTATGGGCTCTCTGGCTGCTGCTGAGTCCAGGTGATTTTAGAGCTGGGCGCAGGTTGGGGTTAAGGGCTGGCCAGCCTCTCGAGGAAGCTGGCCTGTTGATAAGGAATCGGAGACAGAAGAACACCTACAAGAGCTGGGACATGTTGCCTGGTCCCAAGAATCGCCAGCCCCAGCGTTAGCAGGGAAGAAAAGGCACTCTGGGAAACCATGTTCAGAGGACTGTAGCCCTATTTTCCTAATACTCAAAGTTTTGTAACATGTTACAGTAACTGATTCTGGGAACTGATCACAAACTGTTCCATTGCTTTGTTAATATGAATTCATCCAAATCCTCAAGGGGACCTCCGGAGACAAGGATCAGAGGTTAAACCAGTCACCCAAGAAGCTAAGATGGGGTTTGCTTATGGTTTGCCCAGATCGGTAACATTCTGCCTCCCTAAGATCCAGGAGGCCTTTCAGAACTGTCTTGTGTGGGGACTGGGATCTGGAGGCTGCCACCACTTTCCTGGCCTCCCATGAACCTACCGGTGTGCGGACACAGCTGGCTGAAGCAGCAATTTTTTTCCACTGACCTTGAGTTGAGCTCCCAAATCCATTTTGACCTATTTTTAAGGAAGATGCTAGAATGGAACAGAGTAGACTCACCATAAGAAACTCCCTTCCCTGAGGGCCACCCCTAATTCACCTGAGACTATGGAGCCCTGGGATGTCACGTGGTTTGCAGCCACTCTTGGTAGAGGGCACGTGAGACTGGCGAGAACAGGGATGCCCCGTGGACGAAACCTAAGGGCCAGAGGAAGGTCAGGCCCGGGGTAGGAAGGTCTGGGGTCAGGAATCACGGCACAATAGAGGGTGGTGTCTGCTTAAAGTCATCCGATTTTAAGTTTCATGGGTGAACGGAATGTGTGTGCTGGGGTGGGGGCAGGAAGGTGGGACAGGGAGTTTGGAAAAGGGATTCATATGAATGCTCTACATTAGAAAATAAGAGATGTGATTAACTGATAAAATTAAGTGTATTTCAAGCACACAGAGTAATGTAGACACAGAGAGACAGACTGCTGGGAACCCCCATCAGCTGACCCTCCTGCAGCCACACCCACCTGCCCTGGGGCACTTCAAACAATGGTTTGTCCCATTCTGGCTTTCTGCTCGTTTTTTTACTGTACAAGGACTGAAGTGCTCTCTAGTCCCTGGAACTGCTAACAGACTGAAATGGTCTCTAGCAACCTAAATGGTATTTAGAATACTGTGAATTGATGAAACGACCAATTATGTTAAGTAGCCATGCCCGATGTCATCCAGACCAAACCTTACCCCGTTATCCTCAAAACTGAGAGGTGATTCATTGGGGACCAAAATACAGAGGCCACACTCAAGTCGGACCTCAAGGACTTTCAGTTAATTCTGGCAATTTGTTCACTGCAGCAAAAAAGTAATTGTACGCCATTTCTGTCCGAAGGCTTCCAAATTATTGGACAACACACGCAGGTCCCATTGCAAACATCATGTCATGTGACCCCTCATTCCAGGTTTTACCTTCCATTACTTCCTCTTTGGATCTGACAGTGTTCTTCTCAGGCTGATCTCGAAGCAGCCGAGGTCATCATCCCCAAGTACCCCCAATGGCTCATTTTCTGCATGACCATATGTGCTCCCCCGTCCTGCCCCCCAAGCCTACAATGCCCCCATTGCTTCTGCTTGCAATGCTCCTTCCTTCCATTTCTGCATGCCCACATCTTCTGTTTTCAAGGCTTTGCTCAATTCTCAGTTCTCCCAGATGTGACAGCCTCTGGGCTCCCACCTTCCTGATGAAAATAAGTCTCTTTGCCAGAAACAACAATAAGCACATTTGATTATTCTGCTGCTCCTGCATTCTCAGGTCTCAGTCCCCAGGGCCACTGCATGTACAGCAGGTTGTCCCCAGGCCCATGTGTTAGTTTTTAAAAAATTACACAAATAAGTTTATAAACTCTAACCCCCACTTTAACAATATTTTTAAAACACAAATTTTATAAACTTATTATTAAAAAGTAAATGACTAAAACTAAAAAATAAAATTAAACGGTTAGGCCGAGTATAAAACTAGACACATGGGCCTTGGAAGTTTTCTTTGTTCAGAGCCATTTTTCTTCGTTTGGAGCCAGCTCTTAAAATGCCGTTATTATTTTAGCTCAAAAAAACTCGTAAAACAGTTACAAATTTATATCCCTCTTTTTTCCTTGTATTATTCATTATTTTCTTTTCCCTTCTTTTATAAGTAAAACCCTTTATTATAAATACCTTTGTCATATGTGCCTACAATTAATACTTATTTGAAGTACCTTTCAAACTCACAAATAAAAACCCAATCAAAAGAAACCCATTTTATTTTAAAATCGCCCTGAAACACATGCCCTACACACTGCTTGGAACTTGGGGGCCCCAGGCAGGCTGGGCTTCCATGGGCTGGTCCCTGAGCCTGTGTCCCAGAGCATGACTGAGCTTCACTTCCCACACACTTCCAAGGACCGAGCTCTTTAGGGACAGGCACCCTGCTCATCCTCAACGCCAACCGTTACGGCTGGGACCTATTACCTGAAGTGGTCCTTGGTCTGAGCACTAGAAAAATGTCCTCCTGCGTGTGATGGGAAAAAAGAAAGTGCAAATTTTGTAACTGTAAAGGATAAAGAGGACAAAGGGGACATCCATGAGGTATAGTCTCTTCTACTTGAAAATAATCTAACGCTCCCACTGGCATGACCAGGGAGCTGCCTTCTTTAGAGACCAGACCTTATTACAAAACTTCTATTGTGGCAGGAGCCACTTCGTGATGTGCCAGTAACGCTCAACCAAGGGACACAGAAATATTAATTAGGAACCAACACGCATATTTTGAAAACTCTTACCACAATAAAACGTCTCATGAACTCTACGTACAGATACAGCAATTGAAGAAGCATCACAGATGTTTGCACCCACACTCCCAAGTGCTCACCACACTCTTCTGATTTCCAATGTACCAAAAATTAATGGGCAGTATTGAGTTGCATATGGACTCAACGAGCACCTGAAATTGTAATTCTCAATGCCTAGAGCAATCAGGAAAAATATTAACCCTATCAGGAAGAGACAAACTCATCATGAAGTCCTTCAATTTCAGAAATGTAGCTTCCTGCCTCATAGAAAAAAACCCCACATCTAATATTCAAGTTAGAGTAAGTAGAACTTAATGAACAAAAATCCAGTAAGAAAATGCTCTAAGAAAAGGGTGTCCTTTTACTGAAAAACTAAACATATATCTAAAAATATCACAGATCAAGAAGAAAAATAATAAAGACACATGTAACTTTGAAACTCACAGGAAAATAAAACCCAAAGGCTCATCACAATCAATTTCCACTCAGACTATCTGAAGGGAGAACAAAACAGATTTTCTTGGAATTATGTGTTAATTTTTGGGAGTTGGATGGAGTTCTCTTTTTTCTTAAATATTTAGGCTATCTATGGTGGTCATTAAAATTAGGACTAATCCAAACTTGCCAGCTGAAACTGTACCTGTAGCAAGCAAAAATACAAAGAAATGCTTAAGCTCTCAATCTCCAATGCAATTAAAGAGACACCACACAACTGCAGGATGTGATGACATCTACCACAGCTGCTTGAGCTGCCCCGGAAACACAAGATGGGTGTCTTTCCCCTTAGCCTCACTGATGCTCTGCTCCACCACAAGTGACTGGTTCTCAGTGTCCACTTTCAAGGAAAAGGGCTTCACAGCTTTGACCCAACCCAAAGGTAGGAGAGTTCCTCGCCATCAGCCCAACACAGCTCTAAAGCTCTTGGTACAGCCACTTTCACCAGCTCTGGGTCACTGGGCTGCTCTGACACCCGGCAGTCACCAGGCTGAGGGGCACAGGAAATGGGAACACCCTAGGAGCCAGCCCATTTCATCTTTCCTGCCGAGCAGATACCCCAAACAGCAATCACCCCAAAGTAATTTCTTATAGCACTTCGAACGCATCTTATTGCTCTTTTTAACCATTTATACACCTTTAACTTTGGTCAGAGTTGAAAAACAGTTCGAATTCTTGAGTGCCGCAGCTCGGCCCTGATGCAAAGCGGCAGAGGAAAGACGTCCCTCTGCCAGTGGTCCTTGCAGGGCCGAGGAGGGGACTGGACACCGAGACCTGCAGCAAACCACAACCACGTGCCCAGGTGCACACGGGTATTGGGGGAAACAAGGAACCAATGGACGTCCACGGTGACCAAAGGGCCGGAACGCCCACAACAAACCTCATTCGTCCAGGCATCAGCGACACGCAGGCGTGTTTCGTCAGCCCTTTGTGCTACTGTCGCACGCCTACAGCCCCGCGATTCCAATTTCACCAAAGCAAAGCGAACACTTCTGCAACATGACCAGTGAAGACAGACCAAAGCAGCAGCCCTGGCTTTAGACTGACAATCCAGAGCAACCAGGAGAACTAAGTAGAAAGAAAGAGAACTGGACAAACAGACCCAACCCACAGAAGAGCCACAGCTCGCCAAGGAGCGCCCACTCCTGACAGGACAGAACTTTCCTGACTGATCCCAAGCACCAAGGAGGGGCACCGTGGGGTGGGAGGAGAAGAGGTGCTCAGAGACCTACCTTGTAGAAGGGCTCCGTTCCTCTTGAAGAAGGTACTGCCCGGCCAGATGGGTGGACCTGATGTGCTGAAAGAGAAGAGAAGCAGCATGAAGAGCAGCTTGGGCCCCGCACACTCGCGGGAACTCGGAGCAGCCTCTGCTCGGGCTCGGGAGTCCGAGTGGCCTCCAGACACTTTCCCAGTGATACTTTATTTACACCCTCTGAAATGCACCTTTAAAAACCATTAGGGACTGCTCTCTGATCAATGGGCTTCCCACCGCAGAGCGGAACCTGTCTGTGTGGGGGTTCTGGCTCCGGTCTGGCCCACGCTCTGCCGGGCACCGCAATCGTTTGCACATAAAGAAACCCAGCAAACATGCACGGTTCAACATCACAGCTTAGCACTCCAAAACAGCCACTAACCTGTTCGGCATTTTATGAATTTGTGTGTGAAGAATTCCCACCCACGTCTTCTGAGATGAGTGGGTTTTCTGACACTCCCCGGTGCCACCTGAACATCACAAATGTAAGCTTGGCTCTGCTCTCACCGGCAGGTCCTTAATATACAGTATGACCTCGCTCCACTCCTTCTCTCCCCATCATCATTTCATATCCGGTTTTCTTTTTTTTTTTTTTTTTGACATCAAATGCTGCATCCCATACACTAAACATTTTGCAGATACAGCCACCCACAGCCTAGTAACAGGAGCGGCAAGAAAATGGGGAAGATCAATATATCACAAACACACAACTGCATTTACAGACAAGCAGTTTCACTGTTTTAAGACACCAAGTGACAAACTTATAACCCAGACAGTCTCAGTAAAGTATCTTAGTATGGAAAGTAGGTTATTCTAAGTCAAAGTAATGTTAGACAGCACTTACTCAGAAACATTACTACAGCCAGATGAAGTCGTGGTATAGATTACTCTTGCCAAAATAGCACATGGCAAATTATACTGGTTAATACATTATCGATCACCTTCAACAGTAAAAAAATTAAAAGTTTATCTAAATAATACATTTGAAGATTGGGTCTCCTGGTGAAGCAGGCGTTAAAAGTCTCAGAGCTATCAGCTATTGCCAGTCACTGCACCTGAGTTCGATCCCCAGCCGGGGAGCTTGACCCACAGAGTGCAGCAGACCTCTCCTGCCTCGCCGCACTGGTCCCCTCAGCAGTGTATTTCAGTAGATCCGCCTGTTTTACTCCCCACTATCTCTGGTGAATCCTCTCATCCCCGGCACCTCTGGCCTACACCCCTATTCCTGTATGCATAAATAAATGAAAATAAATCTTTTTTTAAAATACATTTGAAGTTCAAGAGGCATGCATGAACACACAGGCAAACTGAGAAATCAGAAGGGCGAGATGATGGCGCTCTGCCAGCCAGCGGAGCTTCTACTAACATGAGCAGAGACACTGTTGACAAGGAGTAACTCCAGTGACACATTCTGCTGACCGGAAGTTCATGACCAGAGGTTCAAACAGCATGGCAGCACGGGGTCACAAGACAAAATGGGGCAGGAGCAGAGAGGGAGGAAGAAGAAAACCACAGCAGCAAAATGCTAATAAACTTCCAAATATTGTCAACTGTGTTCGAAATGATAAACCTTGATGTAAATGAACTTTTCTGTTACACTTTGTTTTGGAGGAGCTAGACGGGAGTGGTGTGAACAATGCCATTCAGCGCTGGCTCTCCCTGCAGCAACGCCTGAGTGCTGGCAGCTGCGGCTGAGTGGCCAGGGGTGCCCAGAAGGCACTGGGTTTTCAGTGAACTGGCAGCAAGCTGATGGCTCTTCCATGCAATTCCTATCCTATTTAATGTTTTGGGGGGTTTCGAGACTCAAAGTTGCATGAAGAGTAGTGTATATTAAAATGCTCAAGATTGGGGCCTCCCTGGTGGCGCAGTGGGTTAAGCAACACGCTATGAGGCAAACCGCAGCCACTGCAGCACGAGTTCGATCCCTGCCGCTGTCCGGGAAGGTGACCCACATGGCACAGCAGACCTCTCCTGCTTTGCCCACTGCTCCCCTCAGCAGTGTATTTCAGCTAATCTGCCTTTTCTGTCCTCTCACCCCTTACCTCCACACCTCTGGCCTGTACCCCAGTTCTTGTATGCATAAATAAATAAATCTTAAAAAAAATAATAAAATGCTCAAGATTATCTTTTAACATCCCTAGCTGGCTGCTGGGATTTTACCACCTTATTTTTGTAAGGGAGGAGGAAGCAGCACACTGGCTGTTGCCAGGACCCAATCACCTGATTTCCAAAGATGTTTAAAAACTCAGGACTTCATTACAGACAAGCTGGTGCTTCTAGAGGCTTCAATAATTGAGTATTACTGTGAGAGCCTGAATATCCAGCTTACTTCCACCCAAATCTCCTCTTTATCCTGACCTTGATTTGGGTGAAAACGGAGTAGATGCCAGGGATGGAGTACACGTGGGGAACTGCCGTGTTTACATAAGAAAAAATCCAGTAGTTTAGATAAGAAAAAATTCTCCATGTGACAGAAACCTACTTAGTGGTTTCTACAGCATCCATTTAATGTACCTAAGTCACTGGTCACTGTCCCGGCCTTTGGCTAAGTGGTCATGTGCTCTGCACTCTGGCAGTGAAGAGAGCTAGACTGGCCCAGCCACCTTCCCTGATCTGGCCCAGTCATCAGTGATGGATTCTCCTGTGGTCTCATTCTAGCCCAAGGCAAGATGGTTCCTGTCACGCTCATTGCAAAGCCTCAGAGCTCATGAGCCCGATATCTTCCACTCTTATTTTGGATGGTCCCTCAAAATGACATCTTCTATTTCAAACTATTCAAGGGTTTTGCTAAGTGCCTATGAGAACTGTGTTTGGTGCTGAGAAGGACAGGGAAGGGGCATTAAAAGTCCTATTTTATGACCTCCAGGAACATACCTAGCCCAAACATCAATGACTCCATCTAAAAAGATAAGAAATGCCAATAGAAAGGTCAAGGGTTATGTTATCAAACTAATCTGGATGTTCCTGGCTTAGTGGCCTTAAAGCTCAATGAAACCAAACGTGTTTACTAACCCCAGTCATTCGGAGAAGCCAGTGATGGAGATCTCTGTAGAAGGACTGAGACCACCCTGGAAACTGATGGGGCCAAGAGGGTGAGTTGGGGTGGCGTTTGTAGGGGAACAAGACTTGACACCATTTAAATGTCGGTGACTTAGGCGACTTGTGAATGGTCATCGCCACAAGTGACCTACTTAAACCTAAACAGGGTGGATTTTAATGAGCTGTGATGCTCAAAGCATGGCCCCTGGGAGAGCAAACTACCACTTATGAGCACAGCCCTCAACACCCTCCATGGACGCCTCTGCTCCTGTGGGCTGAGCAGAGCAGAAGCCATTGTCCACATTCTATGGGTGAGAAGACAGGGGCACTCAGAGGCAAAGCACTGACTGGAGGCATCCCATGACTAGTTAGCAATCAGCCCAAGGCTCAGCCAGGGCTTCCGGTGCCAGCGCAGGGGGCCACAAGCACATGCACACCAATGACCAACAGCCCCATTTGAGTTCTCATCTTCCATCTTCCAGCAGTAAGCTCGTAGCTACCCTTCTCCTTAGAAGAAGGCTGTGGCAGTAATACACGAAGAATCTCTCCCAGGCGAAATCCCAGGCTAGAAAAAGCAACCAAGCTAACCATGTGGGACACACGGACTCCCGTCAGCAGAAACAACACACTTGGGCATGAGGAGAAGCCCACCTCAGTGGCGCTTGAACAAGATGCCAAGACTTCAGCCCAAAGAGCCAGACTCTCTCTGTGACAAAGGAAGCCAGCCATCAGGTCCAGCAGGTCCTGCCTGCCAGAAAGGCAGCTTCTGGCTCTTCTGCAACACAGATCCAGCCAAGCTCGAAGACAGAGCTGAGGCAGCGAATCCCAGCAGGTGGGTGAGTGCGGGGACCTGAAGCTCACGGGTCCCAGTCCTCAGTCACACCCCGGACTTTGTTCTTCGGCTGCACTGCTCTGAGTTCCCAGGGACGCTGGGAGTGAACAGGTTGCACAGCCCTGAGGTGGCTCTGGGTACAATGTGATCTGTCACGTGTTTTCTCTATACTATGCACTGACATCATTGTGAGAGTGGTTTGGATTGTAAGCCAGACCCGGAGGGCTACTGGCATGTCCCAAAACGACCCTCTAACATGGACTTTCTGAAAGTTTAACGAAAAGCAAGTGAAGAAAAGCACTTTTTTCTAACAACCCAGTGGCCAAATGTGAACTGACATTTCCAAGAGAACAGGGCATGAACCTCAAGGGTATTATAGTAAGTGAAATAAGTCAGATATGAAAGCAAACACTGTGATTTCCTTACATAAGGTACCCCAGAAGTCAAAATCAAGGGAGACGTGGAGGCAGAATGTGTGTTGTGGACACAGTTGTGTTTAATTGGGGGGGTGGAGTGGGAGGAAAGAGACGGGGAGGACACTGCAGCTTGGCCAGGTGCAAAGAAGTTCTGGATACTGGCTGTACCATAAAGAGAATGTAATTTTGTGCCACAATTAAAATATTTAATGTAAAATGAAAGGGAGAGGAGAGGAGAGGGAGGAATAAAAAGGGACCCCAGAAGAAGTGAATCTCAGACTAAGGGGTTGGGCAGTGAAGGTCCAACCTACGTGCAGAGTCTCTGCCCGGCCCCGCAGGTACCATCTCGGCCAGAAGGGTCCGTAGTGCACTGAAAGTCCAAACTGACTAGAGGAAAGGAAAGGGAGGCAGGACAACAGACAATCCTGAGACAGTGCTCAGAGGCCAGAGCGTGCCCGCTGCGCTCTAAGCAACTGAGCAGATTCCTGTCACACTCTTAGCACTGGGAGCAGGGTCTGGAGGCAATCTCTTTGGACATGTGACATCTGCCATGGGACTGCATTCCCAGGAATGGAAGAACCAAAGCAGTCGTAACAAAGGGGGAACCCCCGAAAACATACTTGGAATTCTATTGTTTTAAACCTCCTGGTGGATTAGTCAACAGGAAGTAACAGAAACACAAACAGGACCTATGTCACACACTATCACAGTCCCTGGGGTGAGAGGAACCAGTGACTGAAGGCCGGAATGAATCATCCCCCTTTCCAATTTCAGAGACACCCCTAATGAGCACAGTTGAAAGTTCAAAATTCTCAATACTTAAGTATCCCTCCAAATAACACAACAAAATGGGTGCGCTGGCATTCAAGGAGCTCACAGAAATGACCTGGCCTACTGCAAGGGGTGGTGGGGATAGCTCAAGACCTGGGGTCAGGGAATTTGGGCAAAGCCCAGGCTGCAAGTCTTCGAACCTATCCATGCTCTGTTCCCTGCCTGCTAAGACAGCTCCCAGCAGGTGAGAGGAAGTGAGACGACACATGCAGAGACGTGTACCCTGCAAAACTCCCAGTGGCAGTCTTGGCTCTGAGGAAACTGCCAGTGCCAGCACTGGACCCTGGAACCCGTGGACTCTCGCGGTCTGACCCTTCTTCAACTTTCTCTTTTCCTTAAAGACGCTTCAAGCTCTTCGCACTGCAAACTTTCCTCAGTCAACAGTAGCAATGAATGCTTCTGAAAATCAACTAAGAAGCAGCAGTTTCACAGAGACCACCCAGTCTAGTAAAAGGTTCAAAAGAGCTCCAAAGTGGCAAGGACGCTGCCCACAGTGACCTTTCCATTCCCGGGTCATGCGGTCAAAAGGCAAAAGGGATCAGAGGCAGCGTACCGGGACCAGTCACTTTTCAGAGGCTGATGACTGTCAAGAAGTGATGACACAGCCACCACCTAGGACCCCAGGAACCACCACCAAGCGCCTGGGGCAAAACCAGAGTGACATGAACCAGAGACGGGACAGAGTCACTTTGTGACTTTAGCCAAGTGCTGGAGCTGGACACTCACCCTGATTCCAAATGAACCAACCTGTAGTCCAGGCTCGGGATGTGCTGAGGGCAAAATGACCAACAAGCTGACAAGGGGGCTGCTCTGGAACAAGAACTATGTCAACACTGAGTACATCAATGTACCCATTCACTCACGCTCCGGAGTTCAGGGGTTCGCTCCTCAGACACATCTGAGAAGTGCTGTCGAGCTGTGTATGGTACACGGGCCAGGGAATCCCTAGTCACAGGGCCATCCTGTGTGGGGGCGTGTTCCACAGGCTTCCTGGCAGTTACCCACCAGACACCAGGAACAAACCCTCTGCAGTGGTAACAACCAAAAATGTCTCCAGATGTGGCCATGTGTCCACCAGGACACAGAACTGCCCCCAAGTGGGAACCACTGACCTGGCGGTCAGCAATCCAACCTGCTGGCCCACACTCCTCTCCACTCACCAAGCTCCACGCCTCCTTCTTCACCTCATCAGGCAGTATCACCCCTCCTTTCTAAAATCAAAACCAGTCCACGTGAGCTCACTTGCCCTCCATTATTTCTACTTGTCTCTGCACCTTCTTCTTTGCCCAAGGGACATCCCATTGTCCTTCTTTCTCCTGATACCTTTCCTCCCTCCCCCTCCAAGTGCCCCCATTCCCAGGACTAAGACTTGAGCATTGTCTAGTCTCCACCCTCAAATATGGGCTCTCACAACTCTGAGACACGCAGGTCACATCACACCGCCCAGGACTGGCCATAATCCTCTTATATTAGGGGTCATCGGGACTTCCCAATAACAGCCTTTCAGGGCTAATAATGGCCCTTTCATGGCAATACAGCCTCTGTCCCTCCCACCCCAATCCCCCACACAAACTCACAAGAGAGGCTTGCCATTATCTTTTTCTGCTTACATAAACTCTCTACTACACTTGACCTTTTGACATTATCTCTTTAAAATCTTTTGCAATTTGAGCCTCAAAAATAGCCTTCTGGCTTGGTTCCCTTCCTTTTACTTTACTTTCTATATATTCTGTTAGCTTTGTCCAGTCTGCCCCCCTAATTACAACCATTCCTAGAGTTTTGGTCCTTTCTTCCTTTCTGTCACATTCCTTTCCCAGTAGAGTTCCTATGCCCATGGGGAATCTGGCTTTTCCAGTGCTGCACCTCCAGTTAATCTTGTCTCCAGACTGTGGAATGTACCTCCAGCTGTGTCCTAATACAGCTCCCATCAGCTCAATGGAGGGGCCAGCTTCCTGCCTGTCACCCCCAGGCACTTTCCACACTGGCCTGGATTCCTCCCCATCTATGAGTTCCTAGGCTGCCATAACCAAGTGCCACAGGTCAGTGGCTCCAGCAACAGAAATTTCTCATGGCTCTCTTGACTGGAAGTCCAAGAGGTGCGGTCAGTCTCTCCAATACCGTATTTCTTCATAGGCCCAGAATAGGTCTACTTTGATAATGGGCCAATCAAGATCCCAAAAATTCTGAGAGGTCTATTATCATTCCTTAAGGAATACACTTTGTTTGGGGTTGAGAGCAGTGAGGGCCCCCTGAAGGCTAGAAGAAGTTCTAGCTCTTGCCTAAGTCCTTCCTCCTTTTTAATAGGAGAGCTAACACCCTAAAAGTTTTTGTCCTTTTCCTAAGGGAAGAAGCAATCACGTCGCTCCCCCACCCCCTACATTTTATGACCTGGAAGAATGTAGGTTGGGGGGATTTCATCCAGTTGTAGGTTTAACAGTATCATCAGTCCTGTCTATTTAAGAAAACTCTTAGGAGTAAGGGTGAGATCACCCTTTCCTTGTCTGTCATGTGGAGTCTCCTCCCTCTCTGTCCTTGAACTACCAGGTCTCAAAGCAGGACAAATATTCTTGGTCCATTCCATTATTCTTTAGTAGTTACAACCATGTGAAATATCCATTCATATACTATTAAATTACAAATATTAAAAAACAAATTATTTTTTCTTTTGCTAACCTGTCTGATGCTGTTTTGATGACAGGTCCAGCCTGAAAAGAACCTAGAGGGGTACAAGATGGCTTCTTTTTACCACACAGAGATGAAGGTAGGTTCCTTCTATGGGTTGTGAGTAACAATCTGTTCCATGACGCTCCCCCATGAAGACCGCCATGCTCGTCTTCATGTTTATATTACATTCTCCCTACGTGTGCTCATCTGTGTCCAAATTTCCCTGTTTTATAGTATAAAGCTCAAAGGACCACCCTACCTCATCTTAACTAATTACATCTGCTATAACCTTATTTCCCAATGAGGTCAGACTCTGATGTACAGGGGGTTATATGACATCAATATATGAATTTTAGGAGGGAAAACAAATCATGACTGTCCATGGCAAGCTTTCCTCACAAAGAAGAAAAGTTAACTTAGCCAATGTTGATCATGTGTAATGTGCTTAAGATCAAAAACTAAAATCGCTAACTCCTTCCTCTCTCCTATCTCCCCTCTCTCCCCAGTCTCGTCATACATTTCCACCCACCCTTCCTTTGTGTCTCTACTCTATTGGGTGAGCTCATATACAAAGGTCCCCATTAGCTTCTTAGTAGGTTTCCCCCATCTCTAGGGGCTCTCCCAGCTACACCAAACCAGTCCACTCTGCCTAACACCTTCACAATCTTCTCAAAGCACAGCATCTTAGTTTGCAAACTGTTTCCCCAAGAAATTCCCAGGTGGTACCTACAATGATGCCAATGGTGGGGGTCAGGGGATGGGTGGGTGTCTAGATGAGGTCCTACCCCAGTGCCTTTTATGAGTCTAACATATTGACTTTCCACTGAATTTTCTTTTCTTTTTTTTTAAAGATTTATTTATTTATGCACACAAGAGCTGGGGTACAGGCCAGAGTCTCGCAGGAGGTGAGAGGATTCACCAGAGTGGGGAGCAGAACAGGCAGATGGACTGAAAGACACTGCCAAGGGCAGCAGCGGGCGAGGCAGGGAAGGGAGGCCATGTGGGTTCCCTCCCCGGCTGGCCACAGGGATCGAACTCATGCTGCAGTGGCTGCGTTTTGCTTCATAGTGCGTTGCTTAACCCACTGTGCCACTTGGGAGGCCCCTCCACTGAATTTTCACATGAAGTGTTTGGTGGTTATAAAAGTGTGGGAAAATTAGCTAATAAGGCAGTCGAGTCTAACATCCTCGCTGCCCTTCAGAAGTCCTTATATTCTTCATATATATATATATTGTATCTTTATATATATATATATATATATATATATATATATATATATATATATATACTGTATCTTTCNTATATATATATATATATATATATATATATATATATATATATATATATATATACTGTATCTTTCCTTCTGCTTTCCAATTATGCTGCCTGACACAGGTCTCCAGAATATCTATGTATTCCATGTATTTCTAGGGTCCAATCAAGTTACTTTGTTTTCCTTTGTCCAAAACAAGCTGTTCTGTGTTAATTTCACTTAAGTCTGATCCATCCCTAAAGTCTGAAGGATACCGCTCTCCCCAAGATGTCCAGAACAGACCTTCTCAGAACTTGATACTTTGGCAGGTGAATTATTTTGAGCTTAGGTCACAGGCTAAAGAGAAACTTTTGCCACTCCCTGAACTACACAGAGGAAGGAAAACCAGGGAAACTAACCAGAATTAAGACTTATATCGGAAATAACCTTTATTATCAGTGAAACCTATCTAACTCTCCTTGAAGCCCAAGGCCCCTATCCCATTCCTTAGCTAGGGATAAATACATCCTTTTGCCCCATTTACTTAAGACTCTACACCCATATACATTCACACACACACACACACACACACACACACACACATGTTCTTTTCTCCTACTCATCTGTCTGATATCAATTTGACAGTTTGACCAACCACAGAAGAACCCAGAGTGGTAGGGGTAAATTCTTCTTACCTACAACTTCAACTCAAATCCCAGATCCTGGGAACATTTTTTTCTGGACATTCCCAATCTGAGATCTAGCCTCCATACTCTAAATTCCTATGGAAATGATAAAGCTGAGAGTAGAAACATTTAGAATGGAAGGTTTCACAAGGACAAATCCCAGAAGTGGGGGTAGGGATAATTAATGAATCTTAAAGTAAACTTGCTATGGAAGTTTCCAGGAATCTGAGGTGGGGTCAGAAAAGATTATCAGTCAGAGATTGGGGCAAAAGGGATTATCAATCACGTAAGACCAGCCCAATTTGACCCAGAGGCGATAAATTCCAAAGTAATTTCCATTAAAGAACACTATAAAAGAAGACCCCTAGCTTCAGCAAAATTCAGCTGTCTTAAGACTTCTCATCTGTGGGGCCTCCCTGGTGGCACAGGAGTTAAAGTCCCAGATCTATCAAGCTATCTAACCAGCACTGCACATCCCCAACAAGGGAGCTGAGTCACCTCTTGTTTGGGTTCACAATTCTCTGCCCCAAAATTATTTCTGAGGTCTTGGGGCTCCCTGGTCGCACAGGGGTTAAGTCGTAGCACTATGAAGCATCCACAGTCACTGCAGCCAGTTTGATCCCCGGCCAGGGAGGGGACCCTCATGGCGCAGCAGACTTCTCCTGCCTCGCCCGCTGCTCCCCTCAGCATTTCAGGTGATCCGACTGTTCTGCTCCCTATTCTGTCTCTGGTGAATCCTCTCACCCCTCACAACTCTGGCCTACACCTCAGTTCTTGTATGTTTAAATAAATAAAACAAATAAATATTTTTTAAAAAAATCTTCCTACCTGTCTTTTATTACAGGCATCTTTCTTTCCTCTTTCTCTTTTCCTTAATAAACTTGCTGTCTGCTAAATTCTGAGGGGCCCATGAGCCCCACCACCTGAACCCCATCAGTAATTATTGTTTGTACAGTCAATTTGGGAATTGATTATACTCTATAGAATTTCCTGATCTGAAAATTTCCTAGTATTTCTTATACTTTTAATTTACTTTCCATCAGTGTGTGTCTCACATTTCCAGAAAGCAGAAACTGTTACAGGGCAACCCTAATATAAAATGGGTTCCCCACATTGGGTTTTCCACCCGCACGCTCAAAAGACTTAAAAGTCCCAACTCCAGGTACACGTGGCAAAAGTTATTAGCACGTTTTATTTTATAAAAGAAAGGGGGATAAAATAGTAATAACACCAAAGGAAAAAGAAAGGGATACAAATCCACAAATACTCTACCAGATCTAAGCAATGGCGCGTTGAGAGCTGGCTCCAAGTCGAATGAGATGGCTCCGAAGGAAGGGGTCTGGCTCCTCAGTAAGAAGAAAGACCCCAAGCTCACCTCTGGTTTTATAGCCAGCCTGGCTGCTTAACTCCACCCTCAGGTCCCAGTAATCCACTCTTCGATAATCATTTTATCGGATTTGTGGTTTTGGAACACTGACGGTCTGGAGTGGGGGTTGGAGTCCACACACCCATAATCCATTTAGGACTACCTTTCCCCCTAACAAAACGTATATGGGTAGAGACTATAAGTGATCTGTCTCCTAGAACTTGGACCAAGTACACTGCATAGAGATGACTGGCATATTTTACAAAGTGATTTTGTAAAAATACTGGTATTTTATAAAATATGTTTTATTTTTAAAAAATATTTTATTTATGCATACAAAAGCTGGGGAAAAGGCCAGAGGCATGGAGTAAGAGGACTCACCAGAGGCAGAGTGGGGAACAGAACAGGCAGATCAGCTGAAACACTGCTGAGGGGAGCAGTGGGCAAGACAGGAGAGGTCTGCCGTGCCATGTGGGTCAGCAGCCTGTCGGGGGATCGAACTCCCACTGCAGTGGCTGTGGAAGTCCCAGTGTGGTGCTCAACTCCGTGCGCCACCAGGGAGGTCCATATTTTATATAACGTATTTTTATATTCCTATATAAAATATATTTTATATAAAAATATTTTACAAAATACCAGTGACTATTAAAATTTTTTATAAAATATTTTATTTTAAAAAATAATTAGTGACATAATTCTGTTACAAATGAACTAGCGTGTACAGTGACATTTCTTCTACTATCACCTTAAAATAAAAACTTAAAAACTTTTAAAAATGGAAACAAAATTATGAATCTCATCTTTGATGGTAAGTAATAAGCTAGGTAATTTGGATTACTCTTTTCTGCGATTTCTTGATTACTTAGGAATATAAATAACTAGATAAGTACATGTATATTTTTGATAATATGGAACGCATGTTTGGGTATACTGAAGAAATTCAGCTTGAAACCTCTGCTGCAATTTTAGATGCACACAGCTCAAGATACATCTTATGAACAGATGCAAAGGTGTTTATCATTATCTTTGTGCTGCACAGTTTCTAATTTTACATATGAAAACCAAGGCACCATTCAGCATAAAGTACATTATTTGCATGATATATTTGCATTTGTAAAACACCCACATTTACTTTTACTGCTTAATGGGCCCCGTTCAAATGGGCCACTCTATATAAATGGAGCACACTGGTTCCCAACTCAATGGTGCTGATAAGAAAACTACTCCTTTTAGATGCAAATGAACCTACTAATCACAATTAAAATGGTGGCGTTGAGGAAAGCTAAGCAGCTGTTCCAAGAGCTCCAAGTCTGGGGCAGTTTGGTTCTAGCTTAATCTCTGGAGCAGCCTGGAACTTCTCAGAGACATCTGCCCAGGGGCAGTGGGATAAACTTAACTTTTCCACTGGTCACAGGAGAGAGGGGAGACAGCTCCCATGCTGGGTGCACCATGGCTAACCCAGCTTGTACAGTATTGGCTTGGTGTGACCCCAAACTGGTCCACTAGGTCAGACTTTTTTTTTTAAAGATTTATTTTTTCATTCATACAAGAACTGGGGTACAGGCCACAAGTATGAGGTGTGAGAGGATTCACCAGAGACAGAGTGGGGAACAGAACAGGCAGATTTGACTGAAATACACTGCTGAGGGGAGCAGCGGGTGAGGCAGGAGAGGTCTGCCGCACCATGTGGGTCACCTCCTTGGCCGGAGGCAGGGACTGAACTTATGCTACAGTGTCTGTGGTTTGCTTCACAGTGAATTGCTTAACCCACTGCGCCACCAGGGTGGGCCCCACTAGGCCAGATTTTAACTGGTCTTGTCCAAAAGATGTAAGTGGAACAGAAAAGAAGGACAAATGTATTTGTAAAACTCACGGAGAAAAGGTAAGATTCACATTGGATGTTAAGCATGGTGATTCCTTTAACAATCACACATAGAATGACCATGTGACCCAGCAGTTCCCCTCTGGTTCATACCCGAAGGACTGGAAGCATGAACTTGAAAAGATACTCATACGCACCCATGTTCACAGTAGCATTATTCACAATAGGCAGAAAGTGGAAGCAACCCAAGAGACCACAAGTGAACAAACAGAAAAAGAACATGTGTTTGGTATGTGTAACAGCATTTTTAGTAAATTCTTACATATGCTGCAACATGATCCATGAAGACAAGGTAAGTGAAATACGTCAGTCACAGAAAGACAAATGCTGTACAACATCAAGTATGCGAGGTAAGTGGAGCGGTCAAGTCCACAGAAGCAGAGAGGGAATGGGGGTTGCCAGAGTCTACGGGGAGGGCACTCGGAAATGTCTAATGGGCACAGTTTCTGTTTTGCAAGATGAAAAAAGTTCAGGAGCTGGGTGGAGGTAACAGTCACACAGTAATGAGAATGTGCTTACTACCATTGAATGCACACTTAAAAATGGTTAAGATACTACTTTTTAGGTTATGTGTATTTTACTACAATTTAAAAATAAGTAACAGATAAGTAGGTAGACATTTCCTAAAGGCTGGCCAGATGCCACACAGGGCAGAGATCAAAAGGTAGAAATACCTGAATTCAAGTTTTGACAGTCTGACTCTTGGAATTTCCTGCAATACTGAAAATCAGCCACAGACAGGAAAATGACCTATTTGGGGGAAAACTATGATTTACCTTGATTATTAATATCCTTCCTTTGAGACTCAGTCCCACCCACTCTCCACCATGAAGAAGAAAGAGACAAATGCTGATTCTGGAGAGCTCGTGATGTTGCGCTGTATGCCTCTGTGCAGATGGTATACCCAGAATACCAAATCTAGGCGCTCTAATGCTAAACCTCTACATAATAGTGCATGAGTTCTTTTATAGAAAACATTTTCCCCTATGGCTCACTCAATCTATTTATGGCTAACTTTGAAGTGATACTATAAAAATAAATATAAATTTCCAAAAAGTAAGTTCTTAGTCTGCCTGAATATTGACTGGCACCAGCAGCTGAACTATGTCTTTGTCCTGATATTGCCAGCTGAACATCGAGTAGGCCGTCTCCTCAGACATCCCCTCTATCACTACCCCCATCCTTTGGTGGGGGGGAGGGGTAGGAAGAGTATGTCCTGCATGAACTCCACCCCACTTCCATACCAAAGATCTTAGGCACAGAGAACCAAAACTCCCATCATGCCATGTATCTGACATGACTCTTGACGTCCTGAAGAGAGGTTTCTGGGAACTCAGGAGTTAAGCAGCAATGCTTGGTATATGCAGTTATGTGGGCCTGGATGGGCTTGGTGCTGCCCGCCTTCAGCATGCTTGTGGGGTCCCAGCTCAGTCTGACTGGTAGGGCATGTTGACCAATGTCTCTCTTTGCTCCCCTCTTTACATTCCCCTTGTAAATAAACCTTTTATTAACCCTTCTTGGTGTGCCTGCCCTTGGGTTTTGGTCTGTCTGTCTGTTTAAGCACACAGGTAAGGACTCACACCTAGGCCATCCATCCCATTGCCCATTGCTCTGTAACAATCCCTGCCCACTCCTATCCCCGGCCCCTCACCACAGGTACCACATCACCACTTGCTTGTGACTTTTTCCTGTTCTCAAACTGCCCCTGTGAGTCCTGCGCCCTGTTTGGGAAAACCAAAGAAATGGCCGGGAAGCCCAAAGTGCTGCCCGTCCTGGCGGGGGCCAAGTAGCTGTCCGAGAGACCAAATGCCCATCTGGTTCATCTACAAGACTGACAGGAACCCTCTTCTCCTTAAAGGAAAATGCAGCAAGTAGTACTGTTAACTTTCCCCAACAGTATTATATTCAACAAGAGCATAGTTTCGAAAAAGTAACATTACTTCTTGACCACAGCTCAAGATACAGGCACAAGCAGAGTGAATCTGACAAAACTTGGGAAAGCAGGGCGACTTTTCGGAGCACAGCTGGATGTGAGGCCTTCAGTGCTGCTTTGTTCAGCACTTCCCTCTGGAGTGGCTTCTACAAGTCACCACCTGAAGCTGAAGCTGAAGCCTACTCAGGAACACCTGAACTTCCGTGCCAGGTACGATGCTCACCTGTGACATCACTGGCCATACGTGGCACACAGGTCATGCCCTCAACTCACCCTCATCGCCACTACCAGGACCGAGAATTCCCAAAGGACCCAGCCATCGCCCGACTGGCTTGTGGCTTCCAGTGCTAAATCAGGCTCAGAAAGGGCTCCCCAGCGGCTCCCGCGGTGCCTGACCCCTGAGGGCAGCCACCCCCCTCTCTTCAAAGGCAATGCTGAAAGGAATCACCTGACAGCAGTGTCAGGCCAGCACCTCTTTCCTGGGATGGGCTTTCTCTCTGGGTGCGCTAAAACAGCTGCATTAAATTGCCGAGGCTTCCGATCTGCAGGTGCATGGATTTGTCAAGAGAGATTCCACTTCAATTTTTGCATAATCCTGCCAGGCAAGTGTTCAAACCCGCTCCCTGGGGCCTATGTCACTCTGAGTTCCTAGCTCCAAAGGGCTGGTTCAACGTTTCCAGTTTCATTTCCTGCCATTCCTTGCTCGTGCTTTTCCGCTCTGGCAATACAAAATTGCTCACGCTCCTGCCCCACCACGAAAATGCCTGTCCACTCTCTCCTCTCTTTCTCAGCTGCCCCTGCTTGAAATTCCCCCTTCCTCTCATGTCCTCTTTGCCAACTCTGAAGTGTTCTGGAAAATTCTCCTCCTGTCTTCCCACCTCCCTCCATACCCAGAGCAGCTCCTGTCACTCCCATGCTCTTTGCTTAGCAAGTACAGCACTGGACTGTAACCTATTTATTTACATGGCCAGACTCGCAGGTCTCCGAGGTCGGCAGCCACCCTGTTGGGGTAAAGTCCTCAGTGGTTGGCAGGGAGCAGGCCAAGACACTAGGTTCATAATGTAGACAGAGCTGGCGCCACGAGCCTCACCTGGCTGCTAAGAACATCTAATTCAGAAAGGTGAAGTCACCAGGAGTCTCTGGCTGGCGAGGGGCCTGCACTTCCCACTGCACCAGGGCGCTTGTATCACCCACCTCTCATTTCCTGTTGTCTCTTGAGTTTCATGATCTACAGGAAATAAAAGTTTACTGGATGTTTCGGAGCGTCCATACCTTGCCTTCTTTTCAGAATGGACACCAGAAGGACAGTGCTATAATTCACCATAATCAGTGCATCTCGGTGAACCCCGGCTCAGGCGGCCAAGCGCTAAATTAACATCACTCTTCTCTGCAGAGGTATGGGGCTCTGAACAGGCACAAGCTGCCTGCACAACTTCGAAGAAGATTTACACACCCCTTTGTCTCCCATATAAATGGACTCAAGAGCTGCGCCAGTGCACAAATGCGCCTTTCTTTCCACTGTTTATACTTGAAAGCAGCCGTTTTCAGCTTCTTGCTGGTGATCACGCTAAAAATAGCTTTGATGCTGTCACATGCAAACTTGAGCAGAACCTGAAAGCAGTTCCCCTTTTAATTCTGAGCCAGTTCAACTTTAAAGGAGAGGCAGCTGTTAACATACTCCAGTATGTTTACATGATGCTGAAGTAGTTCGGCTTGTAGTAAAAAAAAAAAAAAAAAAAAAAAACCCACTGAACAGGGACAGAAAGGGGTTTGCAGTCACTGGTGACAACACATCTCTGCTGAGCTGAAGTGCGGGGAAAACAGTGAGGCTGGCAGGGAAAATCCAAAATCCCCAGCCTGCAGGGGAGACTGTGAGCGCAGCTGCGGGGAAGACAGAAGAGAAGCTGCCTGGGATGTGAGACTTCCAGCTCAGCTTGAGGTAGGGGCGGGGAAAGAAGCAGCAAAGAAAATCAGTAATAGTGCAAGAGGACTTTAAAACATGGGACTGTTTTATTCCGTCAAAAACATTTACGAACTGTCACAGAAGTCAAGAAAGAAACAAGGAGATACATTCAGGATTGTGGCCGTCCCTTTGATGCCTTCTACTCGATCACTGGACAACTGGACCTTTCTGGATTCTTCTGAAGGCCAGGCCAGAACTGAGGGCACAGCAGAGTAGGGGCTTGGAGACCAGAGGAAGCCTGGGCCCTCATCCCCACGCTTCCCCATGGACCTGTGTGTCTCAGTGACCTTCCATGCTGGGTCTGAGGGCAGAGGGAGAAAATGTGCCTGATGGAGAATGTGCCCCCTTGGCCACCATCAGCCATGTCCTCTAGAAAAGGTCACCAGGAAAGAGAGCAGGTACCATGGTCTGCGAAAGCACCTACCAATTAAAAGGGGGGGCAGGGGGAGTGTCTTCCTCCTCATTTTACCTGCTCAACGGATGGCTCAGACTGTATTTGCTTATGAAATAAGAGTTAGTTTTATGAGGTTCTGTCCCAGGGAACTTGCCCTGAGCCCAGCTAAGCAGGAAGGGAAGAGGACCAGGGTGCTGGCTGTGCAGGACTCACCCCGTGGGCCGGGGGCTCACTCTGGGGCCATGAGGACAGACATGGGGTCAACATGTGGGGGGGCTCGGGCTCATGAACCAGGGTCCTCACTTGGGTCTTTGATGCCTCAAGTCTGCATCAGCTTCACCACCCAAATCCCAGATTCTTTTCCGGAGAACTTAAGTAAACAACGCCCGTGTTACATCACCATCCCGCTGCCCCATCCCGGAGCGCCAGGGTCCAGAGCAGGCCGCGTGCGACTCAGGCACGAGAATGAACACATTCTCTAAGTCCTGATGTATTTTAACAGCACATCCAGGTTACGTTAGGGGAGGAATTTATCTCCTAAGTTATATGTATTTGAACAACAGAGCAGACTTTATATACCGCTGTATCTCTAACACTCATTTTTTGTTAACAAGACAAAAGAATTTACAGTTTCTGCCAACAGCCTGCTGGCAGCTAATACTGCGATTAGCTGTTGCCTGGCAACAGTCAAGCATGCTTCCTCCCAAATCAGGAAGAGCCACTGCTAAACCTAGACTAATTACAAAATGGGACAAATATTTAAAAGCTTTATATTTATTATGGATTTGGGGAGGGCACCCCAGTGAGAACAAGTCCTATTAAACATTTAACTGAATACTGTGCATGTCTTTGTTTCACTGTCACATTATCTTAGAAGAACCGATGCTTCTGCAACTTTCATAAACTCCCGAAACATTGCGCTGAGCAAAACCATGTGCTTACGTTGGTAGAAGCATGTCTTCTGCCTGCTCTTCTAAGAACAAGGATGAAAAGAAGCGTGGAAGAGCCTAAGCCATTTTGATACAAACTTATCAGCACAGAAATTATGGGGCTCCCACCAGTTTTCATAACTTGCAGGGGACGGGGACGAAAAGCTCATCAGCTTCAGAAGGGCATCAGCTTCGTCTGCATTCTCAATTCCCACTGTTTCAGGAGTCGGTTGGAACTCTGTTTAAAAAATAAAGCCAGAGGGCCCTCCCTGGTGGTGCAGTGGGTTAAGCAACGCACTCTGAAGCAAACCGCAGCCACTGCAGCACGAGTTCGATCCCTGCTGCTGGCCAGGGAGGGGACCCACATGGCGCAGCAGACCTCTCCTGCCTCGCTCGCTGCTAAAAAAAAAAAACAAAAAAAATAAAGCCAGCCTTCTTTCCAGAGACTAAGGCCTCTTAGGACTATGGGGGCAAAATTCTGAATAATCAAAGATATAAAGTGTAGAGATTCTGCTGTCTAGGGGGGAGGCAGGAGCAGCAGAGAGCGCAAAAGGACGTGTGCAGGCACACAGGCCTCGGTCCCCTTTCATGTGCAAAGTGCAGAAATATTCTCTCCAAAAGACAGGACACAGTGACAAAGGAGAAACAGAAACTAGACGGGTTGGCAAGCTATGGGCCACATTGTACTGACTTAGTGAGACAGCCCAAGAAGAAGAAACTGAACTGGTACCATGAGTTGCCTCAAGTGCTGCTTAAACAGGTGGACGAAATCATGGATTGGCATGCCCTGTCCAAACAACTGGGCCACCACTGCCATGAGCTACCACCTTACACTAAAAGTGTCTGGCCCTGGTTAATGATTATCTCACAATGTCCTGGAAGGAGAAGGCCGAGAACCCACATTGGAATAACCCATCTGCACATGCCCAGACAATGCCCAAACCAGAACAAGCTATGATATTCTGTTCGCCACCCCACCTTTTAGGCCTACCCTTTAAATACTTCCAATGCCCTTCAAGGAGCCAAGCTAAATTCTTTCCAGCACTGGTTCCCTCATGCAGGAGTCTTTAATAAAACCTCACCTGGTTAAACTACACCTCTCTCTCTGGTGAATTCTTTCCCTAGAAGGTGAAGTACCCAGTCTTTTTGGTCAGGGCCTATAACACTAGAACTCAGGTGGCTTTTATATTTTCAAGTGGCTGAGATAAAAAAAAATTCAAATGAAGAGGATTTCATGACACATGAAAATGATATGAAATCCAGACTCCAGTGTCCATAAGTAAAATCTTGTTGGATACAACACATCCCTTCACTCATGTATATATTTACTTTGTGCTAAATATAAATAACCTTTACAACAGAAATTTGCAAGTCTGAAGTAGAATACAAACCAGTCATGTTTTAGCTCTTGAGAAAGACGTTTATTTTGGGTTAACTTTCGACATGACCAAAAACAAAGCAAATAAGCCACTTCCCACCAAACGGCCTTGAGTCTGGGCTGTTTGGTCGATGCACAACTAAAATTCCAAAAAAACAGCCCCTAAGGAATGCTAACTTACTTAGTATTAAATTTAATAGTCATTATTTGGAATCTTTCAGATTTCAGCTAGCCAATCCTTCCTCCTCACCCCCCCCAACGCACACATTCTCTTCAAAATGTTTTTCTTAGATTGTTTCTCCTCTATCTTGTTATTAGTGGAACAATCTGAGTAACTCATCACATGGTCTCCGTAAATCGACACCATTTTCTGAACTGAAGTAATTTTATTATTAAAAACAAACACGGGGATTGTTTCCAGGTCTGAGAGGAGTATGGGGTCAATTATGCTTGTGTGTAGATAAGCCTGGCCACCACATCATGCCGCACGATCCATGAACTCTGTGAGGGAAGTGCTGACCCAGAGCGAAACCTGGACATGTTCTGGCTGAAGCTGAAACAGCCGAAGGCCTCTGCGCTCTCGCTACACAGCCGTCGATTCTCCACTCACGGCCAGTGTTTCCTGAAGCTCCTTGGCAGCCGTGTCGCTGCTCAGACACAAGACACAAACGTCCCCATCGTATCATAGCCATGGTTTCTGCAGAATAATCTCATGATCCTCCATACCCCTCATGACCTAGCCATATCCCAGTTTCACTGTGAAACAAAGTTTAGAAAAAGTACCATTTTTCAAGCTTTTCATGATCACTTTCCATAAGTCTTAAAGCCATGTCTCTCAAGGAAAACTTACTGTGGAGCAGACACAAGCAACATGTGGACAGTCTGCACCTGACATGAGAAAGAAAAAGTATCTTCACGGTTTGCCTTTGATGATTTTGGAAGAAGAGCACCAGCGTAATTAACATCAAAATGAAAAGGGAAAAAAATTGCGTTCATCCCCCAGTCCCTATTGGGTGGAATTAGGGCTCCTAAAATGACACTGAATCTTCTGGAATTACCTTAGGATATCCTACACTGCTCTTTGCAAGTGAACACAATTGCTAGGGCCACTGACAAAACCACTCATCTTTGGAAAGTAATTCGAATATTTTAAGACTAATGTGGGGAAAGCACTTTCTGGACTGGGTAACTGGGTGACTGAAGGGTATCTCAGCACCTCACAAGCTCACTGAGCTTCTGGTGCTGCTGACCATACTCTCCTTGGGGAACATCCTTCCAGAAAAGGCAGAGGTGCAGCCACCACGCATTACACCATGTTCGTCCACATCAATGGCCACCGCTGACTGGGCCCATGAAGAACCTCACCAGGGCTGACCACAAGGGACACCAGATTCTGGTGATGCTTAACCTGTTTGGCCTGGCTAAAAAGGGGGAGCAGGGCCATTCACAGTCCTTAAAGCTAGAATTACATGAACAAACTCTGAGGAAGAAGTCATGGAAGCAGGAGTCATGAGGTCAAGAAGTAGCCGCAGCCTAAGAGGATTTGACATCCTAACTGAAACTGAGGGAGTAGAAGGAAGGGCAGAGACGCTTGGCTCATAGAGAGACAAAGAGGGGGGTCACAGGCAGAAGAGGATAGAGATGACTAAGCAAGAACTTGAAACCCTGAAGAGAGCTCCCAGAGTCAGGGGGGTCCCCTGTTTCAAGAGCTTTCCTTTGAGGTCTAGCTGCATTACAGTCTCCCCTACATGCATATGGGATTTCCTTGATGCCTGTAAAAACCTCACTACCCCCTACCCGCCCTACTTGTGACAGTTTACATACTGAGGCATGACGACAGCAGTGTGTCTAACAAGTGTGAACCTACAATCTGCCTACAGGTAATGTTCCAGTCCTAGAGTGGGAGAAAGATCTGGAAGGTGACAGGTGAGACTCCTCCCCTGGGGCTGGGTTCCAAAACTGAGAACATGATCCCCCTGTTTTATAACTGCAGAAGAATTACTTACTGCCCTTGGGTCTTGGAGCCCAACCCCTCTCCCCACTTGCTTGGGCTTTCCAAGCTGCAAGGAAGGAAGGAAGGATGTGTACAGCTGAAGGATGTGTACAGTTGATGCTTGAACAACTGCTGATGCTTGAACAACTGCACAGGTCCATTTATACTAGGATTTTAAGAAGTCCCTCTTCAGCCTACTCAGTATGAGACAATGAAGATGAAAACCTTTATAATGACCCACATGCAATTTTCTTTTTTAAAGCAAACGTTTTTTGATTTTTTTTTAAAGATTTACTTATTTATGCATACAAGAGCCGGGGTACAGGCCAGAGGCACGGGACGTGAGAGGATTCACCAGGGACAGAACGGGGAGCAGAACAGGCAGATTGACTGAAACACACTGCTGAGGGGAGGAGCAGGCGAGGCAGTAGAGGTCTGCTGCCATGTGGGTCCCCTCCCAGGCCAGGGATCAAACTCATGCTGCTGTGCCGTAGATGCTTCACAGTGTAGTGCTCAACCCTCTGTGCCACCAAGGAAGCCCCACATGCAATTTTCTTCACAAAGTTTTCTTTTCTAACTTACTTTATTATAAGAACACAGAATGTGATACAAATAAGACAAAATATGTATTAATCAACTGTTATTGGTATTAACTGCTTCAGGTAGACAGAAACTATTAGTTAAATTTGAGGGAGTCAAAAAGTATATGCAGATTTTTGATCGTGTAGACGTTATCACCTGTAATTCTACACTGTCCAAGGGTGAACCGTGTATGTATTTTTAAAGTCTGTTGATGTGATATTTTATATCAATTGATACTCAAACTAAACCAGTCTTCCCTATCTGAGATAAATCCCACTTGGTCATGTGGTACAATTCTTTTACATGGTTGGATTTGATTTGTTAAATCACTTGTTAAGGGTTTTGTATTTATGTACACAAGACACATTGGTCTGTGGCTTCATTTTCTGGTGATGTGTTTGTTTGGTTTTGCTCTTAGGGTATTGGTGGCCTCACAGAACAAGTTAGGAAGTATTTCCTCTGCTCCTAGCCTCTGAAAGAGATTGTGGAAAACTGCAATAATTTCTCCCTATGAGTTATGGAACTTATCAGTGAGTTCCTCTGGTCCCCATGCTTTCTGTTTTGGGAGGTTATTAATTATTGATTCCATTTCTTTAATGATATCGGCTTATGCAGATGTCTATTTCTTCTTGTGTGAGTTCTGGCAAAATGTATCTTTCAAGGAATTGATTCATGTCATCTAGGTTATCAAACCTATGAGCACAGAGTTGTTCATAGTATTCTTTTATTATCCTTTTAATAGCCACGAGATCTGTAATGGTGTTCTCTCATTTCTAGTATTACTCATTTGTGTCTACTATTTTTCTTTTTTAGCCTGGCTAGAGGCTTATTGCTTTTATTGATCAATTCAATGAAACAGTTTTTAGTTTCACTGATATTTTTTCTACTGTTTTCCTGTTTTAGATTTCATTGATTTTTTTATTTAAATCTTGTTTCTTTTTTCCTGCTTACTTTGGCCTTTTATTCTAGCCTCTTTTTTAAAAGATTTTTTTTTTTTTTCTAATTTATGCACTCAAGAATTGGGATGTAAGTCAGAGGTATGGGGGAAGGGGAGAAGGTGAAAGGATTCACCAGAGACAGAGTAGGGAACAAAACAGGTGGATCTACTAAAATATGCTGCTGAGGGGAGCACTGGGTGAGACAGGAGAGGTCTGCTGTGCCATGTGGGTCAGCTCCCTGGCTGGAGATCAAACTCATGCCTCAATGATTGGAGAAAGCTTGACAGCACTAAGACTAACCCCTGCGCCACCAGGGAAGCCCCCCTTTTTTGAGTTTTCTAAGGAGGAAATTTGCATGATTGATTTGTTTTTTAATTAATTAATTAATGTTTTTAAATTTGTTTTTCTAATTAATATATGCATTCAGTGCTATAAACTTCCCTCTTAGCATTGCTTTTGTTGTATACCACAAATTTTGATAACTTGTGTTCTCATTTTCACTTGGTCAGTTAAATTCTTAAATTTCTTTGATTCATGTGCTTACTTATAAAGTGTGTTGTTTCATTTCCATGCATTTTGTCATTTTAAAATTATCTCCCTGTTACTGATTTCCAGTTTAATTTTACTGTTGCTGAGTGCAGAGACTGTATGATTTCTGGGTTTTTTTTTTAATTGTTTAAGATGTGTTTTATGACCTAGAATATGGTCTGTCTTGGTGAATGTTCCATGTGGCCTGAGAAGACTGTATATTCTGTGCTGTTGGATGAAGAGATCTATAAATACCCGTTTATCCAGGTAATTGTGTTGAGTTCAACTATGTGCTCACTGATTTTCTGCCTACTGAGTCTGCCCATTTTTGATAGATGGGTGTTAAGTTCTCCAACTATGATAGTAGATTCATCTATTTCTGTTTTCAATTTTATTAGCTTTTGTTCCACTTACTTGTTGGGTACATCTTTGTGGAGAACTGTTAAGTAATGTTCTTCTTTTCCCTGATAATTCCTCTAGCTTTGAAGACTGCTCGGTCTGAAATTATCACTACTCTTTCCTTTATTTATTTTTTTTTAAAGATTTATTTACTTATACATACAAGAGCTGGGGTACAGGTCAGAAGTGCGGACAGTGAGAGGATTCAGCAGAGACAGAGTGGGGAGGAGAACAGGCAGACTGACTGAAACACACTGCTGAGGCGAGCAGCGGGCAAGGCAGGAGAGGTCTGCTGTGCCTTGTGGGTCCCCTCCCTGGCTGGCGGCAGGGATCGA
>JAGFMF010009993.1:0-16817 GCA_019455555.1 Galemys pyrenaicus
CCCTCTCTGGCCGGCAGCAGGGATCGAACTCTTGCTGCAGTGGTTGCGGTTTGCTTCATAGTGCGTTGCTTAACCCACTGCGCCACCAGGGAGGCCCATCCCCTGCACTTCTGGCCTGTACCCCAGCTCTAAAAAAACGAATCTTTAAGAAAAAAAAAAATCACCAAAAAGTAGTAAGAAACAGGTGCATATTTATGAGGTCTGAAGAAGGATGGAAACTGTTTCACATCTGAGGCAATAGAAGGAATCATGAAGGAAAAGCCCAACAGATTCAACTATAGAAAAACAAGACATTTTTGCCAAGATATCATACCAGAACAACAGATTCATAATTGTGGTAACTTTAAATCTAATGTTTAGGAAAACCTTTAAGATCACAAGGTAGAAAATGACATTTCCTCCAAGGAGAAGTTAAAATAGGAAAAACGCACAGAGAACATGGGAGTTGAGGTCATGACCTTCACGATTCCTGCCTGCTGTGTCTTCTGGAACCCATAGGGAAGAACTGAGGGATGACATGCGAGTCCCCTGAATAAGCAGACCAATAATAAAAATGACTGGGGGGACCTGTTTCCTTCACCTCCAACTCCCACAAAAGGTATTCTGGCTGCTTGGTTGAGGGATGACCGCATGAGACCAAAAGGCCAAGGTCATGTGCTAGCCCTTGTGTCCAGTGAGCTTCACGCTGAGCCGAAGTCACTCTACATACTGCAGATGAACCAGACAGCAAGGAAGGACTGGTCCAGCTCCATCCCTAACACCTGCAAAAAGGCCCCAGAAGAAACTGAGTGACCTCTGGTGTCCCGTGACCTAGAAAGAGAAGGAGGAACGACTGGGCCATCCTCCCACCCACTGACCCCTGGAAGGTGACCTGTGGGCATCTCAGCTTGCAGGGACTCTGACAAGTGTGCTGTGAATCTTGTCCCATTTCCCCCAGTTTGACCCACCCAATTGCATCATTTCTGAATGAAATGATGGAAAGCTTACCTTCAAGCCCCAGCCAAACATTCCTTTTTTTTTTCTTTAAAGATTTATTAGGGCCTCCCTGGTGGCGCAGTGGGTTAAGCAATGCACTATGAAGCAAACCGCAGCTACTGCAGCATGAGTTCGATCCCTGCTGCCGGCCAGGGAAGGGATCCACATGGCGTAGCAGACCTCTTCTGCCTTGCCCACTGCTGTCCTCAACAGTGTGTTTCAGTCAGTCTGCCTGTTCTGCTCCCCACTGTCTGGTGAATCCTCTCACCTCCCGCGACTCTGGCCTGTACCCCAGCTCTTATATTCCTAAATAAATAAATCTTAAAATAAATAAATAAATAAAAGTGGAACAAATATATTTATTTATTTATGTGTACAAGAACTGGGGGTACAGACCAGAGGTGCAAGGGGGAGGGGTGAAAGGATTCACCAGAGACAGAGTGCGTTGCAGAACAGGCAGATCCACTGAAATACACTGCTGAGGGGAGCAGTGGGCAAGACAGGGGAGGTCTGCTGTGCCATGTGGGTCAGCTCCCAGGCCGGGGACCGAACTCATGCTGTAGTGGCTGCGGATAGCTCCATAGTGCTGTGCCTTAACCCCTTGCGCCACCAGGGAGGTCCCCACCCAGCCAAACATTCTTTCCTTAGTAGCACTAAGTTCACCAGTTTCCAAATCCTACCTTTAAGGAGGTCCAGAGAGAGGAAGAAAGGATAAAGCACTTCTACCTCTGAATAATAAGGCATCCTTCCGAAGCTGTGTGTCCAATTAGGAGGTTTCATACCTACTTTCATTTAGCCCTGTTAGGAAACTTGCCCAGGGTGGCCCCACGAAGTAAGGGAACAAACACAAGGGCTGTGAGCAGCTGCCCTCAAATAGAAAGCACCGACAGGAAAGGAAATAGTAGAAATGGGCATCTGATGTTGCAGGAGGGTGGGAAAAGACGTAAGGCAGAACTTACTGAAAGAGACTGTTTGTCCAGAGTAAGCTTTGAGCCTTCCATTCCTAGAATCAGTTTTGTCTGTCCAGAAAGGTTCTGGGTGGGCCTTCTCAGAAGCTGGGGGATTGCTCTGTGCCACCCAGGACCTGGCAGGAGAAATTGGATTTCACAGACTTGTGGTGCTAAGCATTCTTTCTCTCTGCTCCCTCTAGCTCCAAATTATTCCTGGGAGTTTTCCTCCATCCACCCAACGAGTTGTTTTGAAATGTGAACTCTCAAGGAACTCGCAAAGGAAATTAATCAAATGAGAAAGATAGAGGAAAGAGAACGATACACTTTGTTCTAGGTTCTGCGTCTAAATCTGGCAGAAGGTGTGAAGGGCTGGCAGCCTGCTGGTGGTGGCATCGGTGGCAGCAGGCGGCTCCCGTCTGCCTCCGGGCATTAGGCCGCCAGCTGCCTTACTCTTAGGAGCTGGAGGGAGAGTGGGTGGCACTCAGGAGCCAAGGAAGAGATGCGCTACCCACCCGGACAGGAGCTGCTGAATGTTTCCGAAACCTCAGCTGGGCCTCAGGTGAACGTGGACGAGACCCCAAACCCCCACTCCAAGCCCCCATGTCTTTGAGGCTTCAACTCCACGTCTTCCATCCCACATGGGCCTCTACATCGAGATGATGACTCTGATTAAAGCTGTCTGAAACCAATACTACATCCTCACCCTGACTTTTCCTTTTCTTCCTAGATTCAGAGTCTCAGAGATATATACATGGTTCACCACATCTATTCAGATCTAGTAAGATCCATCACCACGTCCCTCTCTTCCTTTCCATTCTTTTTGTTGCCTTCCAAGTCAAATGCTGTGTCCATTCACTGTAGCAGGATCCTGGCTAGTTTCTCTCATCCCTGAATCACACAGGAGTTTCCCAGAGCATTGCTTGGCTCCTGTAACAAACTTGCTAAAAAAAACCTTTCAAAGGCTGGGGCCTTCTTAATGGCACAAAAGGTTATGTCACAGTACTATGAAGCAAGCAGCTACTGCAGCTCGAATTTGATCCCTGACCAGGGAGGGGACCCACATGGCGCAGCAGACCTCGCCTGCCTCCCCTGCTGTGTCCCTCAGCAGTGTGTTTCAGTCTATCTGCCTGTTCTGCTCCCCACTCTGTCTCTGGTGAATCTTCTCACCCCCCTGGACTCTGGCCTGTACCCCAGCTCTGTGTGCATAAATAAATAAATCTTAAAAAAAAAAAAAGGGCCCCCCTGGTGGCACAATGGTTTAAGCAATGCACTATGAAGCAAACCACAGCCACTGCAGCATGAGTTCAATCCCTGCTGCCGGCCAGGGAGGGGACCCACATGGCGCAGCAGATCTCTCCTGTCATGCCCACTGCTCCCCTCAGCAGTGTGTTTCAGTAGACCTGCCTGTTCTCCCACTCTGTCTCTGGTGAATCCTCTCACCCCCTCTGGCCTACACCCCAGGTTTTGTACACATAAACAAACAAATCTTTAAAAAAAACCCAAAACTTTCAAAGGCTTCACTGCCTCACCTTTATACAACAGGACAAGGTCTGATCCAAGTCACTTTTTCAGCTTTATCTCCCTCTCCAACACACTTCATACCCTTTGGTCCAACCAAACGGGTCTTTCAAAGTTGCACAGATTTCATGACCCAATTACATGCCAGGATCAAAGCCCGCACTACTCCCCAACACTGGGACTCTCTTTCCTCTTCTTCTGATCCATGTAACAGAAAGGGAAAGGAAAATACCCGACAGCACTCAACATGAGCACCGAGCCAGAGAGAGAACCGTTTCCTTGCTGAAGGTCAAATGTCCATCTCCAGATCAAAAAGTTGGTACCCTCAACTCCACTCCCCACACCTAACTCTTGGCATTACAAGCAATCACATACTATTTTCCATCTATAATTTCTCCACCCCTTGCTACAAAATTAAATTAGAGTGAGCTTTCGAAAGAGTCTGTATTGTGAATCACCCTGCAAAGATGGCAGAGACCCGACTTCAGGGGTAGCCATGGATTTTTAATGGTGGAGGGAGAAAAAGGAGAGGGGATGTTACTCCACCCCCCAGCCTGATGGAAATCACCTAGCATATAAAGAAGGTTCCAGGTTTTCAATATTATTGTCCAATTTCTACACAGCATACACCTGACTCTGGTGAAGTGAAGTTGGGAGGAGGAGGGAAGGACGCTCTCTCAGGGGAGCCCACTGGCTCCTTCTGAAACCTGGAGAGCGGTGGAGAAGTGTCCTCGGTCTCAGATGCACTAAGCCACGCCTCCACCCCACGTCACAGTCTCAGGAGTGCAGAGCTAGGGAAGCCCACGCAAGCAGGGAGACTGAGTGCAGGGAGGGCTGGAAGGAAGGGAGATTTAACTGCTCACATACCTGATCAAACAGGACTTTCCAGTGCTGGTAGAGAGGGAGACCATGCAGGAGAGGAGGATGAGGAGAGAAAGAAAGAAACACACTTATCACAGGCCTCGATAGTCCCCTCAAGTTCCTAACATATCTCCCAGCTGCTGCCCCAGCTCAGGGACCCACCAGGAGAGTAGGAAAAGCCTGGGAAGAGCTGGTCATGAGTGCACCCAGTCAGGGAGGGGGTTGGAAGGAGGGGTTTCCTTCCTTCCGGGCCAGGCAGAGGGAGGGATGAGCAGACCAAGGTGATTTTCAACAATTACTAAATAAAGGTGTCCACCTCTGTTCAACGGTCTCTGATAACTTCTGCTGCCTAAAGTTCACTTCCATGTCTACTCCCAGGCCTGGGAAAGCATGGCCAGGTGCAATTTCCACAGATCTGCTGCAGTGGTAGCAACCTGCAGGGGGTCAGAGACCCCCCCCCCAACTCATGAAAACACCCCCTTGCAATAAGCACTAACATTTTGCAAGATATCTGGAACGAAGGGGCTTCCAAAGGCACTGAAACACCCAGTCTCTCTCCCCGCTGAACCTGAGTGATGGGGCTTTAGGGTCAGAACCACCGGAGGTAAACGGGAGGGAAGACGTTAAGCTCCCCCCACCCCAGCCTCCCACAGGCTTTCCGATTTAGGTTTGGTGGGTTGGGAGGCCTGGCATAATTTCCATTTCCCCACCCTAAGAGAGGGCCAGGGCAGGGCGAAGGGTTTGCCTAATTTTTAATCTCTATTTGCCGGTTAACTCGGGAAGGAGAAGCTTAAGAAACTCCAGTTCCCAGGATTGCCCAGAGCCTGCTCCCCGGAAGGCTCCCAGGACGGGAGGGAGGAGGCTGGAGCAGCAGATGGCAGGGAAGCCCTTTGGGGCAACTCCTCCCAATCCTAGCCCAGGCACCGTCGCGGGCACCGACGCTGTCTGGGACTCCAGAGCCCCCTTCTGGGAGCAAAACGTCTCCCAGCACTCCTCTCCCCCACGGCCGGGTTCAGGAACAGGGGCCGGCTTGAATTTCAATCAGTGTCGCGACAGAGCAGGTGCCAGGCAGGAGCTAATCCCGGAGCGGAGAAGAGGGTCGCCACCCCGGTCTGCGCTGCCGGGTTCCAGGGACTCTGCGGCGCCCGCTCCTCTCCGAGCTCGGGGAGCCCGCAGGTCGCGAGTGGGAGGGGAGGGGGAGTCACTGCTGTGACGCGGCCGCCTCTGCGGGAAAACGCCGTGTCCCGGGCACTGCACCAGCGCGGGGAGCGGGCTCTGGGGCCGACCGGTTCCCAGCGCAGCGGCCGGCGCTGCGTCCCGCAGGGAAGCCGCGGGAACCCGAGTGGGGGTGGTGCGCGCGCGTTTTGGGGAGACCAGTCCCTCCGCCTCCCCTCCCGGGACACGGCCAATCCGGGGTGCTCCCGCGTCACCTTGAAACCTCCAAGTTGCCCCACGGGGGAGCAGCTCTGCCCACAGTGCCCCCCAGAAAGTTTGCCCGGGCGGGGGAGGGGGCACTCACGTCCTCCGGCGCCGGCGGCGGCCGCTCCTCGGCCTCGGGTTCCAGCTCCTCGATGCGCTCCGCCTCGGCGCAGGCGGCCACTGCGGGACCCGGGCTGGGGTGCTCGCCCATGGCGAGGCAGGGTCCGGGGCGGCCGGCGGCTGCGGGGCTCGTCCCGGGGCGCCAGGCTAACTTTGCGCCGCGGCGGCCGCACCGCTCGGGGGGTTCTGAGAGCGCCGCGCCGCCCCCGCTCCAGCCCCGCCGCCCGCGTCCGCCCCCATGGCTCGGGCCCCGCTTCGAGACCCCGGGACGCCCGGCCCCTCGGCAGCCAAACTTCGCGCTCGCTGCCCCGCCGGCCTCCGCCCCGGCCCCACGCCCGGCTCCGAGGCGAGGGCGCCCTTGGGCCGCCCCGACCCCGCCGCTCCTCGCGCTCCCTTCCCGCTTCCCGCGGCCCCCGCTCTGCGCCGGAGTCTCCTCCTCCCCGCGGACTCTTCGGGGGCGGCGCGCAGGCGGGGGCGGGGCTGCTCCCGGGGACCGCCGTCCCCTACCCGCCCCCTCCGGGCGCCACCACCCGGGCCGAAATGGTCAGAGCGGCGCGGCGGGAGAAAGGGGGAGGGCTGCGGCGGGGTTTGCGGGGTAGCGGCCGCTCTGTGCCTGGCCCTGTCACCACCAGCCTCACCCCGGGCCTGGGCTTGCCTCTCCCTACAGGGCCCGGGGTGACGGTCCACTGCCCCGAGACCACCGGGTTAGCGATCACTTAGAGGCGACGCATGCCTGGAGGCTGGGGTGAGGTTCTCAGTAAGTTGGCCACGTGGGGGTTAACTGGGGTGAACTGGGGGCGAGAAGCTGGCAGGAAGACGCGATCCCCACCCCCCACCCCCCAATCCTAGTAATTTAGGAACTGGAGAAATCAGCTCGGGAAACCTCGGCCCCTTAATCGTACATCTTTCCCTCCGGACACCCAGAGCTATAATGATAGTGAGCGCCCTGGCTTCATTTGAGCAGGTTGACAAAGCCCAGGGAAGTGCCCCAACTGGGAGACAGGCGGTAGAACAAGTAGGAATGAAGTTAAAGCAGAAGAATAGAGAAAAATCCAACCCAAACCCAGTACTGTCTCCCAGAGGAAAGCCCCTCCCCCTGGAGATCTGTCTGCCTAAGAAACTGTCTCGGAAGAGGAGGTTCTGCCTTTAGAATGCTGCCAGTGATGGGCTGGGTGGCTGCCCGGCTCCCCGGGAAACTCGGGGACTCTTTGACCGTGTCTTACGGTCTCTAGTCCACACCAAGCCTGTCCGCTTCCCCTCCTCTCCCCACCAACCACCAGCTCACTCACTTGCCTTTTTGCTCCTCTTCACCCTATCAGAAACTGGGGCTCTTTTCCTCTGGTGAAAACTGCAGTTAATAGGAGGGAGAGATGTGTTGATAAAATCTTCACCAAACAAACACCTACCCCTAGCTGCCATGCGACCTGTGACCGGCTCATCTGACAAAGACAGCTCCCTTGAAACACAGAGAAAGAAATTAACTCAGTTCTAATTAGGTGAGTTTGCTACAGACACCAATTTTCATCTTCCTTTCAGAATGTGTGATCATTTCAACTATTTTTGTTTCTCGTCACCATCCCCCGTCCCTACTCTACTAACAAGTCAAGAATCTGCCAAGATTTCCTTGTAAATAAAACTGTCTGCAAAGGGTGTGATTTTGAAAACAGCCTTCAGGGGACAGAGGAGAGGCTGATTCCTCTGTGGGAAGCCCAGAAGGATAAGAAGAGGCTGCTAGGGCCCTGGAGATCATTATCACCGCCCCTCCCCCAATGTCATTTAAATGACCTTCCTGGGTGCTGTTTGGGACTGAAGGAGTGGTCAGGAAGAGGGCAGTTCCTGGGGAATCAGGTGATAGGAGGGGGCCGCCCGGAGGGGTTGCCCACTTTGTCAAGATGCCCAGCAGCTCTGGGTTGTGATTGGACCCCAGCTCGTCCTCTTTTCTATCCAGGGACAACTTTTATCAAATCTTTCTACCCCTGTCATCTCCCAAGTATGAGGGGCCTCGACAGGCTCAATTCAGTTCCCTGAACATTTATTGAGCTCCTACTAAGGGCCAGTCAGAGTTTTGGGAACACAGACAGATCGATCCAGACTTGTCCTCCAGAAGCTATTCAATTGGGGGTGACAGCTAGGGAGGTCCGAGGCGGTATAGAAACCAAAAAGAGGGGGTTCTTGTGAGTCCAAAAAGACTTCCCAAAGGATATGGCCCCAGAATCAGGCAAACTGGGGAAACTGAAGGGGGTTCATTCCAGCCAGTGGGGACAGCATGGGCAAACTCCAGGCGCGTGAAACAGTAAGGTATGGGAAGGCTGGAAATCAGAGTAAGAAATTCAATGCGAAGAATACAACCTGGAGAAGAAGGATGTATTTCATGAGAGAAGAGGTTGCACTTTCCTCTAAGGACAGTGGGGGAGCCATTGAAGAATCCTGTGCCACGCAGTAATATTTAAAATTAATATTTTAAATAATGGTCTGTGGTTTAGAAGACAGAAGGAAGGGAGGTCGGTCTGCACGTAGAGAGCTGTGGGCCAAGCAGCAGCAGCCAGAGGGAGGATCTGAGAAATATCCCAAAGTATCTTGTTCCTCCTTCTGCCCGAGGAACATTTCACCCCACTGGACAGACTTTTGGGGTGACCAAAAGTCTTCTAGGAAAAAATTCCAGGCTGTAATAACCCTCCCTTCAGGAGACAGTGTCCCTTTTCCTGACCCCCACTGAAAGTATAGCCATCTGAACTTGGAGATCGTTAGGATGAGTTGTGGCATCAACATCCTTCTGAACCTGAGGCCACACTCTCACCATTTGCCCTCAGTGTTGCCTCAGTGATGCCAACTAGTCCATCCACCCTTCAGCCCCAGGTGAATCTGCAAAAAGATATAGTCCAGGGCCTCCTTGGTGGTGCAGGGGTTAAGTCTCAGCACTATGAAGCAGCCACTGCAGAACCAGCTTTGATCCCTGGAGGAGACCCACATGGTGCAGCAGACCTTTCCTGCCTCTCCCACTGCTCCCCTCAGCAGTTCATTTCAGTAGATCTGCATGTTCTGCTCCCCACTCTGTCGCTGGTGAATCCTCTCACCACCTCACATCTCTGGCCTGCACCCCAGTTATTGTATGCATAAATAAAAATAAATCTGTAAAAAAAAGTAGGTATGGTCCACTCCCCAGCAGGCAGTGGGATGTGGAGTCTGGAGCCCAAGACCTGGATGCCTCTGAGGGCTGGGAGTGGCCAGGCTGTCGAGTAGCTGCTGTCCTACTCCAACCCATGCTCTGTGCTACTTTGAGGACAGAGGAGGGCCTGGGCTCTCTCATTGAATGGCTGCCATGGGCCAGGTACATGTAGAGCCCTTGGGGTGTACTGTACACAGGCATTGCCCTCAGAGCTCCCAGATCTAGTGGGAGATGACAACAAACCACGACTGACTGGCACCTGGCACCTTATATATTCTTGCTCTTCATTTATGAGCACACCCACAACCTCTTTTTTTTTTTTTAAATTGTATTTATTTATGCATATAAGAGCTGGGGTACAGGCCAGAATCCAGGGAGGTGAGAGGAGTCACCAGAGACAGAGCCAGGAACAGAACAGGCAGACTGACCGAAACACACTGCTGAGGGGAGCAGCGGGTGAGGCAGGAGAGGTCTGCTGCGCCATGTGGGTCCCCTCCCTGGCTGGCAGCAGGGATTGAACTCGTGCTGCAGTGGCTGCGTTTTGCTTCATAGTGCGTTGCTTGACCGACTGCGCTACCAGGGAGGCCCAACACCCACAACCTCTTTAAAGCTCCTAAGGAGACATAAGTCAAAGCAGAAGAACATGAGAGCCAGGCCTCCCTGGTGGCACAAGGGGTTGAGCGCCGGACTGTGGAGCTTCCGTAGCCACTGCAGCACGAGTGGGGTTCCCGGCCAGGGAGGGGACCCACATGGTGCAGCAGACCTCTCCTGTCTCTCCTGCTGCTTCCCTCAGCAGTGTATTTCAGTCTGTCTGCCTGTTCTGCTCCTTGCTCTGTCTCTGGTGAATCTTCTCACGCCCTACACCTGCACCCCAGCTATTGTATGCATAAATAAAACAAAACAAAACAAAACATGAGAGCCTGGGAAAAAGCGGTTCAAACTCCAAAGGTCACTCAGTTCAGGGGGCAGCAGCCTGCTACTGGGATGTGCCTTGAACGTGGGCAGCTTGGGGTAGAGCATATGCAAGGGTTTCTGGGAGGTGGGAACCACTGCAGCAAAGACAGACAGGAAAGCCAGAGGCTGTGTTGGGAACAGCCAAGTGGGTGAATACGACCGACATGGGGATAGAGGTCCAGGTGGGTAGGAACCGTGTCCCCATGTGACAAAGTCCTTGCTTGCCACTCTGAGGAGGTTGGGTCTCGATCAGTGGGCAATGGAGAAGCTGTGAAGACTTCTAAGTGGAGCAGCATTTTAGGAAGATGAAGTTGGCAGCAGCTCAAGAGTGCGATTCAACTAATACATTGGAGTTTCCATTATTTGCCAGACCCTGGCTGGGGTGCTGAGAATACAAAGAGAATAAGACCCAGATGCTGGCCTCCTGGGAGAAAATTAGATAATCCTCTAATTACAGCTCAGTGGGATAAAGGAGGTGGGAAGAGCAGTTTGGGGACTGAGCCTCTAAGATGAACCCACCAAGAAAGGGAGGGTTTCTTTATTTTTCAAAGATTTATTTTTATTTACTTATGCACACAAGAACTGGGGTGCAGGTCAGAGTGGAGGGTGAGAGGATTCACCAGAGACAGAGTGGGGAGCAGAACAGGCAGATGGACTGAAACACACTGCTGAGGAGAGCAGCAGGCAAGACAGGAAAGGTCTGCTGTGCCATGTGGGTCCTCTCCCTTGCCGGGGATTGAACTCACGCCACGGTGGCTGTGATAGCATCATAGTACCATGACTCAACCCTTGAGTCACCAGGGAGACCTGGGTTTGTTCTCTTGACAGGATCTGATGTTCTGAACCATGGGGGTGGGGAGGCTAATACAAGGGTACAGGGCTGCCACTGTGAGCCAGGAAAACCAGGAAGAACCACTGAGAGAGGAGGGGTGAGGGGAACCGAGTTTGTTTGTGGACAACATGAGCTAATGAGAAGCTAGGGAAGAAACATTAAGGGCTGTAATTACCTCTCAAAGCAAATGGCAGAGCCGAGAAGGGGGGTAAATGGAGTGACTTTTTCTCCAGAACGTCTCCCACTTGGGCCTCTTCTTCAACAACGTTTCCCATTCTGAGTCTCCCTGGGCCCACACCCTTCAAGGCCCTTTCTCTCCCTAAACGAGGCCTAAACTGACCCTACAGTCTTTTCTCCTGTGGGGGAGCTCCCATCTTCTGAGGAGGCTGCAAACAGCCCTGAGCTGCTGAGCTGCCGCCGGCTGCCTGCCTGAGATGAAGACATGAGTTATTTTTGACTGAGATCCAAGCCCAGGCCCTGAATTCTTTTGTCTTTCAGGAATCCCCCAGTTATGTTTGAAGTCTGCAAGTCCAAACAGCGGACACCGCTCAGGGAGGAGACTGCCACTTGGAATCCAACCACCTCCATCCTGCTCCTGCTCCAGCGTTCTCCCCTCATTGCCCGCTGTCTCGAGATCAAACACAACCAGACTGCTAAAAGGCTTTTTCCCCTTTGCTTTCGTCTCTTCCTTTCTCACTGCAGGCTCCCCAATTTTCTCAGTAACTTGAATCATTACTGAAAGACGTCTAGGTTCACAGACACCCAACCCTTTCAAAGAAAGGCATGGGCATCCAAAAGTTAAGCTCAGAATAGCGCAGAGGAGACATTCTCACTTGAAGGACTTAGCCAGTCACACATTCCGAGAAACCATCAGCTATTTTGTCGGGTCTCGGGTCTCGTCGTCCTCTCTGCCATCTCCTTGGAGCTTGGCTGGTCCCCAGGGACCCATTTCTGGATTCTTTTTGGGCCTCCAGTGGTCTATGTGACCTCTGGCTAGGCTACAGGTAGGTCCTGTCTCCTCAGTAAACAGCCTTTCAGGCCCTGCCTGGTGGCACAAGGGGTTAAGCACCGCACTATGAAGCATCCACAGCCACTGCAACATGAGTTCGATCCCCGGCCAGGGAGCTGACCCACATGGCTCAGCAGACCTGTCCTGTCTCACCTGCTGCTCCCCTCAGCAGTGTATTTCAGTAGATCCACCTGTTCTGCTCCTCACTGTCTCTGGTGACTCCTCTCACCCCCTACACCTCTAGCCTCTACCCCACCAGTTCAAGTGTGCACAACTAAACAAATCTTAAAAAAAACAGCCATTCGGTCACACATCTCTCTATGCTGAAGCTGTTCCCCCATCAAGTCTTTCCTCAGTCCTCCAGCCCAGATGGATCACTTTCCTCAGAATCACTTTTCCTTTCCATCTTGCACGGTGTTATCAAAGTTTTATCTTCCTTATACCAGAATGCGTATTCCTTGAAGGAGAGGATATGGCTTATTCAAGGTTGCATCTACCCCAACGCACATGCACACCCGAAAGCTGAACAAGTCGGTTTAATGAGCAACAGAGCATTCTCTCTTGATGTGACACAAGTCTAACGATGTAGTTATTACTCTCAGCCCCCAACAGGAAACAACTTTCAGATTATGGAGAAAAGATTCTTCTGCATAATAAAGATACAACAACCGTACATCCACTGCCGGTATTTCAAAGCACTTTCAATTTGTCATTTCATTTTATCCTCAAAAAGCTGGGCTTCTGATATAAGCAGATCAGGTACAATTGCCTCTACAAAAGGCGACGCGAAAATCCCTGGACTCAGAGGAGTGATTCTTTATTCCTCTTACCAAATTTCTTATTTCAGAGTGAAAGATAAAAGCCTCTGATGGTGGTGAGCATCCCTTGCCCTGATGTCTGCCAGCAGTGACTTCTCCTGGGTCCCCCGGGTGGGGCTCAGTCAGGGCGCCCAAGCAGAGCTGGTCCAGCAGCAGGCGAGGGTGAATCACAAACTTTCAGGGATGCTGCTCTGGCTTTGGAGCAAAAGCCATTAGTTTGTCTATCTATGTACCCTTTAAGCTGCACATTCAGTGGCCCAAGAGGGGAATGGTACTTTCCTTAGGCTCATTAAGAGTGAAAGAAATGGGGCCTCCCTGGTGGTGCAAGGAGTTAAGCACTGCACTGTGAAGCATCCGCAGCCACTGCAGCACGAGTTTGATCCCTGTAGCCTGACAGGGAGGGAACCCACATGGCACAGCAGATCTCTCCTGCCTTGCCCGCTGCTCCCCTCAGCAGTGTGTTTCAGTCGATCCACCTATTCTGCTCCCCACTCTGTTTCTAGTGATTCCTCTCACCTCCCGCATCTCTGACCTATACCCCAATTCCTGTGTGCATAAATAAATAAATCTTTAGGGGAAAAAAAGAGTGAAAGAAATGGCAAGAGTCTGCAAGGGTCACGGGCAAGTTGCCACCAGGCCCGTGGCGGAGCTTCCCCCCAGAGTGGACACTCGATCAAGACAAGGCCTTGGTTTTGTTTCTTCACAGCAATGTCTTCTAGAATGATTCTCAGCACATAAAAATACTTGCTCCATGAGCAAATCCGTCCCGTTTATAGTTCTCCAGGTCTAGGGTACGTCTCCTAAAGGGTAGGATTCTGGGAAAACCTGTCCAGCATCTAGCCTCACAGGACTTCCTTTGAGATGAATGTCAACAAATCTTGCAGTTGAGGCACTACTGTGAAGAATGCCTCCGGGTCCACAAGAAGGTTTTTTGGACAATGAGGATGCAGCAGCAGCAGCAGCCTGAGGATGCAGCAGCAGCCTGAGGATGCAGCAGCAGCAGCAGCAGCAGCCTGAGGATGCAGCAGCAGCAGCAGCAGCCTGAGGATGCAGCAGCAGCAGCAGCAGCAGCCTGAGGATACAGCAGCAGCAGCAGCCTGAGGATGCAGCAGCAACAGCAGCCTGAGGATGCAGCAGCAGCAGCAGCAGCCTGAGGATGCAGCAGCAGCAGCAGCCTGAGGATGCAGCAGCAGCAGCACACCCCAGAGCCCCAAAGTCAGCTTGGCAAGAGGCAACCAACATGCAAGAGGAACACATCATCGAAAACATCCATTAGCTATAAAAACAGCCCTGAACAGAAATGTGGCCACCGTGGTAACAGCAGCGGCAGCTATCTGGGAACACCAGGCAGAGGAGTGAGACGGTGGGCACTCAAAGCTGTTTCCTCCATCTCAGCCACACAACCCAAGCGAGGCTGTGTGAGAACTTCTCAGCACATTGTAAATACCATCTGTCACACTGCCTGCCCAGACGCGGCCTTCCTCCCTGGAAGGGAAGCATTCTTTATTATTTATGCACAGCACTACTTAAGTGCTGTGCCACCAGGAGAGGGAAAGAAAAGCCTAGAGGAGCCAGTGACTCCAGGGACTTGCCCCTCTGATAGCAGCTGGTTGGGGGGGAGGGTGGCCATCATCTTTCTGGGGTGGGGGGTTAACTTTCACCCTTCCTGAGCATGGAGGTCCAGCAAGAGCTCAGCCCTAGGAATTAGCCTGCATTCTTGTCCTAAATCTGCCTCCAGCTAGCCGTGACCTTGGGCAAAGCACCTCAATCCTATGGACTTGCATTTTCTCCTCTGTAAGTGCAGGGATCAGGTGAGAGAACTTGTGACATCTTGTCCAGCTTTAAAATTCAACTGGTATTGCTCTAACCTTTCCGCTGCCACCGACCCAGAAGCTATCCATTACCCATCAGCACTCCTGCCCAGGCCAGACAGGGGAGACAGATCATGCTGTGCTTTCTTAGTGACCAGAAGTCAGCAGACCCACAGTCCTGTTCACATGGTCACTATTTAGCCACGTGACCTAGGGGAAGCCATGTGACCTAGTAGGAGACTACAACTCTAACTTCAATTTTCCTTTTAAAACACTACCAATAGGGCCTCCCTGGTGGCGCAGTGGGTTAAGCAACGCACTATGAAGCAAACCGCAGCCACTGCAGCACGAGTTCGATCCCTGCTGTCAGCCAGGGAGGGGACCTACATGGTGAGGTAGACCTCTCCTGCCGTGCCCCACATGGCGCAGCAGACTTCTCCTGCCTCGTCGCTGCTCCCCTCAGCAGTGTGTTTCAGTCACTCTGCCTGTTCTGCTCCCGGCTCTGTCTCTGGTGAACCCTCCCACCCTCCACACCTCTGGCCTGCACCCCAGGTCTTGTATGCACAAATAAATCTTTAAAAAAAACCAAAACACTACCAATAAACATCTTTTGCAGACTGAGACTCCAGGTAGAGAAATTGAAGAGATATAGTCTCTGCACTCAACAAGTTCTAAGACAGGTGGAACATACATCCTAAAAAAACACAAACAAACAAACAAAAACCTGCAGGTACAATGCGATAGGTACTTAGTAGAGAGGAAGAGATGTACACAAAGCAGGTAGTGGCAGAGAAAGGGCCAAATAGATGATTTTGGAGCTGAATCTTAAAAGAGCAAGTAGGGGTTCACCAGGTGGATGAGGCTTGATATGTTTGAGACAGAAGGAACTGCTCGTACTAAGCAGGAAGGTGTGAATCTGCATAGAAACTGCCTGCTGGTTGTTAGGGTGATGGTGACATTATGGGAGTCTTTACATTGACTGCTTCCTTCCCCATCCGTCTGGAACAACCCAGTACTGCCAGGATGGGGGTGAGGGAGCTTATGCTGATGGGTCAGCTTGATCTCCCTATCCATGAAGTGCATTATCAAGGGGATGAGAGACTAACAAGAGTCTCTTTCTCTCTCCTGCCTTTATCTATTTCTCTGAATTAGAACAGTGAAGCAGGCTGGAAATAGAGGGCTGACTCAAGTGGCCCCAAGGTGACCCACAATTTTCCAGCCTTGCACACCACCAGGCTGGGTCAGAGGAAGAACGTGGCTTGTGCAAAACCAGGCCCAGAGGCTGGCTGGCTGATGTGGGCAGTCTGGGTTTGCAGGGCATCCTTCCGTGTGTGGCTGGAGCACGTGATCTGTCCTACAGCTGTAGAGGCCCATTGTGGCTCCTTGGGGAGCTGTCCAAGTCCTCTGCAGAGAGATGGAGTTAACCTGTCCCTTCTCCGTGAAGGACGTCCTGCAACGGAAATGCTCCCCCACCACTCCCCACCGCCAGTCTCTCGATCTGGTTGCTGCACTTCTCATCTGCAGTTCACACGCCTGCTCTTCATACTCCCAAATATACCAGAACAGCAGAGAGGAGGAACGTGTGCATCCAAGATCCATTAGCTGTGAGCAGCCTCCTAGGCTGCGAGCCATGGGGTTAACCAGGCTCAGGAAAAGCCTGTGAAGTACTGGTAAGCATTCTGCTGGTTTGGCTTGCTGCAACAATTTATATTCAAGAAAAAGCGGTGGCAAGTCAGGGAAATACCAGAAACGCTGAAGGAAAGGGCACATTTGCCAGATGGTTCCTGTGGCACAATTATATTTGCAGAGGGACTGTCTGCAGAGGGAGGTCCTTTCATTGGAGAGCAAAGGCACTGGCTGATGGCTCATTCATTATCCTAGGGCTTGTCTGGAGGAGAGTGGTGGCTTGAAGTACACCCACGCTCGTCCTTTCTTCCCAGAACCTTGAAGCTGTGATTGCCTGAGGTTGAAGTGCCATTCGGGACTGGGTCTCTCCAAGTATGCCTACTTCTGCTTCTTTAGACACCTGCCACCTGTATCTTCTTTCCTAGCTGAAGCCAGTTAGTCCATTCTCCCCACTGCCAGCTGTCATTCTCTCTGCTTAATGTAACTGACCGCATTTAGTTAATTACACAGTTGGCCTCTTCTAATGTAAGCTCAGTTGTGCTGTCAAGGCTGAACTATGAGACAATAGGGATGAGACTGGGAGTGGGTTAGTGTGTTTGAAAATATGAGTAACTGGGCCTCCCTGGTGGCGCAGTGGGTTGAGCAACACACTATGAGGCAAACTGCAGTCACTGCAGCATGAGTTCGATCCCTGCTGCCGGCCAGGAAGGGGACCCACATGGCGCAGCAGACCTCGCCTGCCTCGCCCGCTGCTCCCC
>JAGFMF010009996.1:0-10431 GCA_019455555.1 Galemys pyrenaicus
ACCTGGAAACAACCTAAATGCCCAAAAACAGATGAGTGGATCGGGAAGCTGTGGTACATATACACGGTGGAATACTACTCAGCAATCAAAAAAGAAAAAAACTAGACACATTCATAGGAACATGGATGGAACTGGAAGGGATGATGCTCAACGAAGTAAGTCAGAAGGCAAAAGAAAAATATCAGATGGTTCCTCCCCTAGGAGGAATAGAAGGGAACGAAATAAGGATCAAGGAAAGGAATAAGAACAATAGTAATAATAACAAAAACAATAAAGACACAAAAACCAAAAATGAAAAGTCAAGGACAAATTGGGGACACTTGGTGGGGAGGGAAGAGGAGGAGGGTTGAGGGAAGACGCGAGCACGGGGGACTGAGGTTGATGGTGCACTGGTGTTACAGTGATGGGGAACACATGGGGATTACAATGGATGTCAAATATATATAAATGAAAGAGAAAAATAGAAATAAAATAAAATTTGATATCTGAAAATAAATAAATAAAAAACAATACAGTTCACAAAAAAAAAGAGGGGTAATTAAAGAATTAATTCAAGGAAAAAAAATAAAACAACAGTAATTGTGTAAGTCAGGGTGAACTACATGGGTTTCCATGTTTCCCCACCTCCTTCACTTTGTTTAGGCTGTGTCTTTCTCTGGCAGGTCTCCTCTCTGACTATGCTTGGTCCAGCCCTGCTTGTCCTCTGGAGCCTTTCTTAAGTGATACCCTGTAGTGGCAGCAAAGGAGTACCGAGCAAGTTCTCGACGGTTCTAGCAGACGGGGTAAAAGAAGACTCCTGGAGCCCTTGGTGGCCTTTATGCTTTTATTTACAGAAGCAGCCAGGTACGCGGCAGGCAGGGGTGCCTGGGGGGGCGGGGCAGGAGGCTGGCAGGCCTCCCAGTCCCAGGCATTTCTTACTCCCTTGGCTGCTTTGCTGCTTCTGCTGCTGTCGTCCTGTTCCTCCAGCTGCTGCTGCTGCTCGTGCTGCTGCTGCTGGCGTTCTCATGACGCTGCCTTTATACACCCGTGTCCAAACCCAGGCGCACCCACTTGCGCATGCCCACCCAGGCACGCGTGCAGCACCGCAGGTGTCCATCATTACACCAATGGCGGGAGGGTGAAAAAGCCTGAAAAGCCCATTCTCTGACCCTACATACCCCTTCAATCTTCTGATGATTACCTTAATCGGCTGTAGTATCTTCTTTTTAAAAAAAATTACTTATTTATGCATACAAGAACTGGGGTACAGGCCAGAGGTGTGAGGGATGAGAGGATTCACCAGAGACACAATGACTGAAGTACATGGCTGAGGGAAGCAGCGGGCGAGGCAGAAGTCTGCAGTGCCATGTGGGTCCCTTTCCTGGCCGGGGATTGAACTCGCCCTTCTGTGCCGTGGATGTTTCACAGTGCGGCGCTCAACCCCCTGGGCCACCAGGGAGCCTCCTCTAATCTCCCAAAATACCTTATACGAAACTTTAGTTGCATTATTTTTGGAGGGGGGTGTAGCGGCAGGAAAGGGGTGGCACAGGAGCAAGGTCTGGGATGGTTCTGGGCAGACGGGTCAAGGAAGGAGAGTCTTGGAGCCCTCGGTGGCTTTTCATGCTTTATTTAGTAGAGGTGGCCAGGTACATGGCAGGCATCTCACCCTCTCGGCTGCTTTTTCTCTTTCTCTGCTGCTGCTGCTGCTGCTGCTCCTTCGTTCTGTTGGTTCTGTCGGTCGGTCCTGTTAGTTCTGTCGGTCGGTCCTGGCATCCTCATGACGCCGCCCATTTAAGCCCGTGTCAAACTCAGGCGCGCCCACTTGCGCATGCCCACCCTGGAATGCTCGCAGCACCGCAGGTGTCCATCATCACAGTGGTGGGAGGGTGGAAAGACCTGATCATTCTCTGACCCTACAGGGGGAGAGGAAGGCATTTATGTAGTAACATATATGCCCAGTTAGACTGTTTAAGGGTAGGAACTTTGTTTTTCTTTGTATCCCCAACAACTAGGGAGTGTTTCTCAATTAGAGCTAAGCATGCATTTATCTATACTAAGTGCATGCATCGTTTAGAATCAAGTTTTGTTTTTAATATACTAGAGAATAATTCTTCATCTAAAAAAATTACTTTAAAGATTTCCCACAGGTTCTTGGAAATAAATCTTCAGGTTCATTTTGACTTATTTGTGCACTATCAAATATCAGCCTGGAGGAGAACTGTGGATTGGGAGAGATCAAACAAACAAATAATGGTAAAGTGAGACTATCGGGAACCTTAGCCTATTACTGTCTTCCTAGAAAGGAGAAGAGAGCAGATCTTCACTGACTGTGGAAACTGTTGAGAAAATAGGATTTTGTGTTCAGATATGGGATTAAGTCATAGTATTTACTTTCAAAAGTCTGCATTGGAAGCAAGAGCTTGATTTGGAGATGCTCGTGATGTGAGGACACACCCAGGAAGATGCTGCTATATACAGGAGGGATGCTGGAGGGCACTGGAGCCCCCTGAAGTCCCTGAATGTCTCTGGACATCAGCTGGGAGCTCACCTGGGTCCTGGCTGCCAATAAGAACCATCCCAGGGCCCTGGTGGATAGTCTGTCCATGTTATTTTGTGACGGCATGAGGTGGGGTGCCCAGAAAGAGAGTACAGTAGTTGAGGGCATGAAGTCAGAAAGCGGGTTTGAGTCCAGGCTCTTCTACCTACTAGCTGTGTGATTTGGGACACGTGTCTTACCTTCTCTGACCCTCATTTGTAAAACGAGTTTGTAATAGCATCTACGTTGATGTACTGATATGACAGTTGTATAACAGAATGCAAGCAGAGATGCTGGCAAGGTACCTGATATTTACCAAATTATAAAATATCAATGATGCCGTTAAAGTATTCATCATTATTGTTAGTAGCACTTCTGCAGGATTTATACTATGGTCAGGAAGGGACAATGTCTAAGACATGCCAAGTCCATGGAACAGACTATACACGCTCAAGGAACTTCCAGGCTGAACTGGGCAGGGCAGGAGGCAGGTGAGGCTTCCTGGAGGAAAGGGGTGGGCGGGAGGGATATGGGCAGTGGAGTGGAGGAGGGGTGCGTGTGCTGGCTCTTTTGGGAAACACTGCAGTATTTAAGGAGGAACGATGATAGAGCTGCTTTTAATTATCTTAAAGACCCTTGTGCAAAATGGGCTTTGGAGTTTGGATGGGGAATTATTGCCACAGCATGATCAGTCCTGATGGCCTGGCATATATCTCTGACAAAACGGGGAGTCCACGAGATAAATGGCTCAAGCCAAGCTAATTACAGGGAACTTTCCTGGGAGAGAGGAAGAAGAGAGCGATCTCAAGCCAGCTCTCCTGAAGCAGCCCCCCTCTGCCTAAAGCAGCCAGAGCACCAAACAATCCCACCACCCAAGAGCAATGGAGTCAATGACTAAGTGGCACTGGGGCTCAGGATGTGCCCAGAGCTCTGATTGGTCTATGCAGCACCATTGGTCCAGGTGATACTCCATGTGTCCTTGACTAAGGCAGCTCCTTCCCCGAAGCTGGGAATGGACAGACTTTCCTGCCTTCGGCTAATCTCTGAGTGCTGTCCAAGACTCTCATCTCACAGGTGGGGAAACTGAGGCAGGGTAGGCAGGAACCTGGCCAGAGTCATACAGCATTTCCTCAGCCTTATTATTGCTTGGTGATTAAGACTAGTAGTAAATCCTTGCTCTGCTACTTCCCAGGTCTTGGACTATCACATCCCTGAGCCTTGGTTTTAACATCTGTAAAGTGAGGATTTCCTCCCCACCGCCCTTCTTTCTTTCTGAGGTGACCTACTCAGCTCTACTAACTCAGGATTTCCCTGGTTTCAGTATGGAAGAGGCCTCTCTGGTGGCACAAGGGGTTAAGCAACACACTAAAAGCTGCCCACAGTCACTGTAGCACGAGTTCGATCCCCGGCCAGAGAGGGGACCCATATGGTGCAGCAGACCTCTCCTGCCTCGATTGCTGCTCCCCTCAGCAGTATATTTCAGTTGTTCTGCCTGTTCTGCTTCCTACTCTGTCTCTGGTGAATTCTCTCACCCCCCCACACCTATCCCAGTTCTTGTATGCATGCATGAATGCATAAATAAATCTTAAAAAAATAAAGACCTGCCTTTTGAAAACCCCTCGTTCCCTGGCAAGTACTATTTCTCTGTTCAGTGATGCTGCATGATTTTTTCTAGACACTGGGATGACAGTCACTCAGATAGAGAATTCCCTAGTCTCAAGAAGCTAACATCCTAATTCTATAAGGGAAGCTGGACAAGGATACACTTATGCATTAATAAAACAGTACACATTCTACAAAAGTGAATTATTTGCCAGGCTCTATATTTTGATGTTTTACAAATATATCATTGTATCCTTAACAACACTAGGTAGTAGTTATAGAAACATACATACCACCCCCACCCCAACCCCAAATTTCAGAGGTGGAAATTTTGCTCTAGTTACTTTAAAAAAAAATCACACTGATAGTGAAAGGTAAAAGCAGCATTCAAATCCTGGGGTTCCAGTGTTTGTGCGCCCAGACTTGATACTCTTTTCGTGGGGACAGGGTGAGTAGAGGATTGGGAAAAGTTTCCTTCTCATGCAGGTGCTGAATTAGCTCCTAAGAAGAAGGTGTTTGCTCCCCTCTCAGCTGGTCCTCACCATCAAGGCTTGCCCCTCAGGCCCATTTGCTGCAGGCATCGGGTGCAGACACAGGCGCCCCGAATCACAGCTGTACCTCCATCCTCAGGACACTGTCAGGGAGGAGTGCTGGCATCAGGCACCAGCCCCAGTCAACAGCAGAGCAGAGGGCACATTTCTGGGGGAGGGGGAGCCTTTGACTTTGAGGAGCACCTACCAGCAAAAGATGGAGAGCAGGTGATACCCCAATGCTAGCCAGAGCTCTGTGCCAGGAGAGGAAATGGAACCTATTTCTCTCAGACCTTTGGGTCCCCTGGCAGATGACAGGCTGATGAACGAGGGCCCCATCTGAGAAATAGTTCCAGTTTCTAAGGCTGACTGGTCTATCCATCTACTCAACCACATTTGTACAGAACTTATGGACTGGTACAGTGGGACGGGGCTTTATTCATCATCTGGCCCCACATCTCATTTCATAGATGAGGAAATTGACACCCAGTTTAGAGAAAATGATGTCTGAAGGTCACAAACAAAGAAGAAACAAATCTAAGCCCCCAAAAGTCCAACTCCAAACTCATGACACTTCTATAAAAATGCACTGCTTTTCCATGTGGTGGTCTCTGAAATTACCCAAGGGGAAAATGACTCCCCTTCTCCATGTTCCACCTCCATAAGGAGGAGGCATTAGGACAGGGGAGTTGGGTGCAGAGTCTACAGAAACCTTGCTAGTCTCTGTTGGAAAGGCAAGTCTGAACATGCCCTTGAGGCTGCTCATAAGCATAAGGTATGAGGAAGGCAGAAAGGAGGTGGGGGAAGAAGGAAAGAGGAGAGGGCAAGAAAGGGGCTAGAAGTAGATTCTCAGCCCAGGCCAGACCAAAGCTGGGTTTTGAGCTCTTATCAGAGTCATCCTCCTGCACCTCCTCCTGACCCACCACCTAGAGACTAGTCGTGGCTGTCAGGGAGAGCTGAGGGTTCATCCCAGAGGGAGCTGGGTTCAAATCCCAGTTGACTTGTACACACCCTTGCCCCCTCCCACCGCCCCTCGGCCCCTGCTCCGTCACTGTGTGAACACCTGAGTTACAGGCTTGTGTGGCAGATCAGAGACCATGTTTATAAAGTGCTCATCACAGGTATGCCTGGTCTAGAAAGCCCCCAATAATGACAGTTGTCACCACTGTCGTGGGGACATTCTAGCCAGAGCCTCCTCCTTGTATTGTGCCATGAGAAGCCTGCCAGGGGCCCCCCAGTTCTCCCCAGCAGCGGCAGGCATACAGACAGCCACACCTACACTCCGGTCCCTTTAGCGCTGCGGGTTTTAGCAGGAGTCTGCTTCTCGTTAGTTCAGGACTGCATTGAAACAGCGCACTCAGAGTCCTCCTGGTGTGGCTGGAACTACGTTGACCAAATCTCAGCCTTGCAGAGTGGATAAATTAGTGGGCAGATGAAATGCAGTCAAGCTACAGAAGAATTCACTGTACACTGCCTTTAACGGGGAGCCTCTCCAGAGCACTTAAAGTCCAATTTCCACTTGCCAAAATGCTGCTTCCCCTAGATGTCTAAGAACTTGCCTAGTGTAAATGAGAGAGCCGCTAGACTTGCGGTAATTGTTTCCTCCACCCCTTCTCGCACCTTCTGAAGAGGCTCTTTGATCGGGCATTGTTGACCTGCAGGGAGCAGGGAGGGGACACTTGTGCCAGGTGGGCACCTGTGCTCCCACAAAGCTGCCTTCTGTCCCAGGTGTTCAATTCACTGCCCCTGCCTTGGGCCAAAGCCCACCCTGACACTCTATGCTACTCTCAACAGGAGTGCAGACCCTGCTGGAGATGGGGGTGCAGTGAAGGAAGAAAGGCCTCCTGTGACAACCAGGCAGACACATGACAGTCATTCCCCATCAGAGGCCCTGACTTCCCACATGTTCAGAGGTCCCTCTGTCCATCACCCTGGCCTCAAGCTCACTGTTCTCTGCCCTTCACCAAAAGGAAGGAGTAGGACCGGGGCACCCATGGCTTGCTCTGTCTTCCCTGTTTTCTGATCGTTGGCTGCACGACTGATGCCTCAGACCTTTCTAGAAAGCCCAATGTATTGACAGACGAAAGGGTTTAGAGACAGCAGACACAAATTCAAGCTCAGTTATGAAGCCTTCACCTGGTTCCTTAACCCTTCCAAAGCCTGGGTTCTCACCCATAAACTTGCACCAACCTGGACACAGGGTTGCATAGCTCACAGAGGGAGAGGATGCGAGCAGCTAACCCAACACATCCTCCTCTCCAGTGATGGCAGATGTAACCCAGAGATCTCTGCACCACTACTTCCAAGTAAGCGCAGAGGTCCAATTCTGGTTTACGGAACAGAAGAGCACCCTCAGAGACTTCCTGTCTCCAGGAGTACAGAAAGGGAGTCAGTTCTGGTCACAGGAGTCTTCCTGGCCTTGTCTGCAGCCCAGCCTGACCCCCAGTCTCTGAGGCTCACCCTAACCTTAAACGTACTGGCTGGAGGAGCCCCGATCCTCATCTGGGGCTGGCACCACAGAGCCCTCGTGACTGGCTCAGCTCGGTTCTAATGGCCCAAGTTTCATCCTTTTTTGAAACTTGCAGGCCCGGGGAAGAGGCCTGATGCCCACGTCCTCAGACCAGGGCTCTGGTTTGACCTGCTCTTGCCCATCTTGGACCACTGACGTAGAGGCTGTGGGCCCTGACAACACTCTTCCTTCCACTTCTCACATCCTCGCTCCACCTGAAACTGCGTGGGTGCCCTTTAAGGTCTCAGGGTACTTCTTGGCCTGTGGAAGATGTGACCTATATCTATACTTGAGGGATCTTAAGATGTTTCCTTACTTGGTGCCCCCAAGTGAGGAGATTCTTTAGCTGCAAAAGGCTCAAATTCCACTTGAAATTTTTTATCCAGATATGGGGAAAACAAACTTTCATATTGGTAGATCTCTTGCAATGATGTTTTAGAAACCCTAAATTGGGGCATTTTCAAATTGTTTAGGTGATTGAGTGCCTAAAAGTTCTTTTCTCCTTTGAAGAAGCAAAAACATTGTTACTGAATTCATGCGAGAGTGAAATACTAATGTAAGTCATCCTTGTTCTTACTATATTCTCAGCACAGTGCTAAATGCTTTACATGAAATAGCTCACTCAATCCTCCCCCCCCAAAAAATGCCTGGAAAAGTCTTACTACTTATTACCATTTTATAGATAAGTAAATGAAGGCTCAAAGCAGATATGTCACTGGCCAATGTCATACCACAGTTGGGAATCAATGAGTTTATCCAGAAAGTTTAATTACTTTCATCTTTTATTGTCCTCTTCACCCCACCCCTGAGACTCAAGACACAGGAACTGTCACCTCACTGGCTGGATGGGACTACACTATGTGTGAGCCACTTCAGGTTACCGCCATTAACACATGGGCTGACTCATGCCAACAAGACAACACATCCAGGCATGAGTTATCAGCTATTTCATAATATTTGCCTGCTAATTTTGCTAATTGTGCATTCATTTGTCATCCGCTAGTGAGTGACAGCAGGCAAACAGTAGGAGGCACCAAAGGTTTAAGAAAAACATATGGGAGGAAAGCTTCCCTGGGAGGCATTTCCACAGTTCTGCTTATTCTTTCCCCTGCCAGCTGGAAAAAGGCGCCATCATTGTTTCAGAGGCAGAACACCCTGGCCAGGTTCCTGGAAACCTATGTGATGTTAGAGGTGTCCACTCCTGCCCCCCTTCTTAGATTCTCTCCTGGTGTTCCAACCCAACATTCTGCAACATCCAGCTTGTCACCAGCAACATTGGCAGACACCTCAGTTTGGAATGGGGCAGCCTCTTGGAGGCAGAAGCTGACCAGGAAGCTTGGTGGTAGGAGGACAGAGCAGTGCTGATGAGCCTCCCCAGCCTCGGGGGATTCGGGGTGCTGAGATGAGCCCTGTCTCCCTCCAGCTACAATACACCTGTTCGCTATAAGACATGGCTGCCATCCTTCCACTCTGATTGGAGTAGGAGAGTTACTCAAAGGTAACCAAACCATACACTGGATGGAAAATGATACCATTCATCAGCTCCCTCACTTGGACATTTATAGCAATGGGCTTAGACAGAACCTCAACCTTGGAGGGGAACTTGGGGATGAGTTAGATGGTGGCCGGAATAGGCCAAAGTTATGGGATGTAGGAACTATGAGTGAGTATAGGAAGACAGTTGATGCAAGCAGGAAAAGGGAGCCTATCTCAGAAAGAGGAAAAAGGAGAGGATGCCTGGAGAGTGAGAGTCTAAAAAGGGGAGCACCAGGGTTCCCACTGCCTGTGGTATTCCTGGCCCCAGTTTCTGTGAGATTTGGCAGCACCAGGAGTCTGTTCTTGCATTCCTGTGAAACTCTCCTCTGCCTCTGAGTGTGTCTACCCTAACTCACCCACTCTATGCTTTTCCTAGAGCCTGCTGAGTGAGTCTGTTTCCTGCCACCAGCTATCACACCTTGAGGGAGATACACAAGAACAGTGTCGGGGTTCCTGGGACTTCGTCTGCCTTGGCAAGTGAATTCCTGCCTTTCCCCAGACCCCTCTTGGGGTGGTAGGAACTGAAGCAGTCTTTTCACTCCTTCCCTCATTAGCTCCATGGAGTCCAGGGCTCGCCTCACCCGGGCCTCTAAGCAACTCCTTATCCAAGCTGTTTACAAGGCTTTGTACATTTGCTTACTGCTCATTCCCAAGTTCCCAGCCTTCTACTTGACTCTCTCTCCTACTGTGATCCTTTCCCTGCTCCTGCTGAGCCAGGGCTCATTTACATTTCACTCACCAACCTCATTTAGTTAATTTTCTACAGTTAATTCAATGTTCACCAAGTAGCCCTGGATTGCATTTGCATTCATCACCTTCTGGGGCTCTGAAAGGTTTCTGAGTGGTGGCTTCCCTGCAGAGATCCTCACTTAGTCAAAGGCAAAGAAACAGCACACAGGCATCTGGGAGCAAAAGATCCACTGCAGGGTCAGCTCCGTAGCCTCCTCTGGCAGCATCCCCCGGGGTCATGTCCCTGGAGAGCAGGGAGCACCCTTGGCCCATTCAGCTCTGCCCCGGAGAAACCCTGACCCCAGCCTTCCTACTTTGTGATAATTCACTGTGAATCCGGCTCTAGGCTTCCTGCCTGCTGTGCAAAGCATTTCTTTCACCTTTGCCTAAAATAGCTTAAGCTTCAGGGGGTACATCTTAGTGCCTGCATTATTATAAGAGCTGGGAGGTAAAAACAATATAATACAATTTAAAAACTTACAAAACCACGGAAAAAGGTGTAGTTGGGTGTGAATACAGCCTTGAGAAACCTAGGGCCCTGAGGAGCTAAAAGCCATGAGGTACTTCATCTCTTTCTCCCTCTCCACATGGAGGCGGGCATTGTGGTGACACCCCATCAGCCACTGCCACCAGGAATGACATGTGACACACATTTTGTTTTGAGCCTTCTATAACGACTCAGGCTAGAGAAGGAAAACAGACAGCAAGGGTAGTAGCTGAAGTCTGCAGATCTACTGAATAACAGAGGTTGCAGGATGCTTCGTCTTGCCCATCTTTATCGCCCCAAGCAGGGAAGACTGCATTCTACCGCTTAGAAGTGCCCCCTCTATTTGTCACATCTTAGGGAATCTTACTGGAAGGAAAGGTCTGATTCCTGTCTTGTTTCATTTGGACTATCCCAAAGAGAAACATAACACCAATGTAGAACATTCCAGAAAGCCACCTGTAGCATGTGTAGGAGACTTGTTTTACAACCTTGGCTCAGTTTGCATCAGCATTTTCTATCTACT
>JAGFMF010009997.1:0-35696 GCA_019455555.1 Galemys pyrenaicus
CTTAAAAAAATCCTACGGCTTACCCCAGAGTTCTCAGTAGGACCTAGTTCCTTTCTTTTCTTTTTTTTTTTTTTTTTTTTTGTGGGGTAGAGGGGCATGACAGGGACCTAGTACTTTCACCTGTAAACTAACATCCACAGTAACTTTAGAGCAGGTATTCCTGGAACGAACATTGTTAAAATCTTAATTGTCTTGGGCAAAATTACATAGCATTTTTGAGTTCCAATTATCTCATTTTCCCACATTAAATTATGAAATCCACCAAGGTGATTTGTCTTTTCAGTTCTCTGATGGATTTGCAGAAACTAGAACCATGTCTAGCACATCAAAAGCACATAAGTAATTAGTAAAAGAATAAAGGAATGATCTGTAAAATGGTGCTAATACCTATTGGGTAGATTTGATATAAAGTTTTTAATGCATTACTGTATACTGTAGATACTCAGTAAATATGAATTATTTTCATTCTCCTGCATTTTCAACACCTGGTACGTAAAATGCTATCTACAATTTAGTGAGTGGTCTTACTTGAAACAGTAATACTTTTAATTTTTAAAAAGTCACCAGGATGTAAATTGACAATCATTTATTTTGTACTATAAATCAAAGCAACTTCATCTTCTACCATCGTATGTATATACTTGACTCTTTTGCATTATTTGTACTATTTTAAATGTTCTTGTGTGGTTTTCTGTAGTCATTTGAAAGTAACTTCTCACAACTTGAAAGAATTACTTACCTTGTCATAGCTGTTAAACACAACCAAAAATCAATAAGTGATCCTTTAAGGAAAATACTGGTGTGAATCTCCATCAACCATCTTATCTCTAATAGAGTCCAGAGGAAGTATTCATGGCAATCCGGAATCCTTTGGAATGGCACTGCAAGCAAATGGATCATTTTGTTGGACTCAATTTCAACTCTAACTTTAACTTCGCACTGGTTGGACACCTCTTAAAAGGTAGAGAGACCTTGGGGTCAGAATATTTTTATGAAATGGTACTAAGAAACCAGAAGAAACTAAAACAGTTGATTCCTTGAAATCAGTTGAAATAATTTGGTTCATGCTTCTTAATTTAAATGCAAACTATGTCATTGAGTTATATTTTACTCATGTATTTTTTAATAGAACCTATTTCCACATCAAATGTCAGATTTCCTTTAAAAAGCAAAATAATTGATTCCTAAGATTCCTAATTACTGAATTTTATCTTAGCTATATTATTTGCAAGTGTTTCCCAAGTATCTTTTTGATTATCAAAATAAGACTGCAGATCAGCAAATGTTAATGTGACTTATATTGGAAAATGTTATCTTAGAGATCTGATCATTCATTTTCTTCAATTTGTTTCTAATTTATTGCTAATCTATCCTACTATTATATACATAGATCCTCATCTTTCCGGCATTACATCCTCACTCCTCCAGATTTCTATACTGCTTACAGTAGTGCTCCCAGCTGTTCCTCAGAAGCAGCTGATTCAGTCCTAACCTGGCTGTACTCCCCACCACTGTCTTCACTGGTGTGTTAGCTTTGGTTCATTCACATGGGCAGTCATGGCCAGAGACTGCAGTTAACATGAACAGCATGTGGTGATAAGTCAGATAAGTCAGAGAAAAAAAATCACAGTAAAGTAAGGCCTGGGATAAAAAGCTGGTATGAACCAGTACAGGGTTTAATCCCACAGATACTCAATCTGGAACCTGAGTCTACCATTTTGTATCAACTTAAAATGATTCTTAGACTTGTGGGATCATGGCAGTTACCACAGTTTTTACCTGATATATATATGAACACTCAGCACTATGAATGTATACATTTCATTTCACCACCTTATAAAATTTTTGCAAAATATATTGAGTTTTAATCTTTAAGGTGAGAAAGGATTTCTCAAAAGATACTATATATACTATAGGTTACCTAGAGGAAAGATTGCAACTGGGCTGGTAAAGTCCTTGGTTATCTTTTATTTCTAAAAGAACACTAGATATTTTGTTTTTAAATATCCTGTTTTAAACTAGAGTAAGGATTAGTGATTAAAAATTGTCCATGTGCCTCCCTGGTGGTGCAAGGGATTGGGCACCACACTGTGGAGTATCCATGGCCACTGCAGTACAAGTTTGATCCCCAGCCAGGGAGGTGACCCACATAGTGCAGCATACCTCTCCTGCCTCGCCCACTGCTCCCCTCAGCAGTGTATTTCAGTCTTATCTGCCTGTTCTGTTCCCCGCTCTGTCTCTGGTGGGTCCTCTTACCCCCACCCCACACACCTCTGGCTTGTGCCCCAGTTCTTGTACTCATAAATAAATAAGTCTTTAAAAAATATAAAAATTGTCCACAGATCATACTCTCCAATCTTTGGGCTCTGAGATTATATACTTCCTATGTCATTATTTTTTTCTTTAAATAAAAAAAGTTTTTTTTTTTGTTTTGTTTTTAAAGATTTATTTATTTATGCATACAAGCACTGGGGCACAGGCCAGAGGTGTGGGGGGGTGAGAGGACCCACCACAGAGAGCGGGGAGCAGAACAGGCAGGTCAACAGAAGTACACTGCTGAGGGGAGCAGCGGGCACAGCAGGAGAGGTCCACCACACCATGCGGGTCACCCCCCTGGCCGGCAGCAGGGATCGAACTCGCGCTGCAGTGGCTGCGATTCGCTTCGCAGTGCGTTGCTCAACCCACTGCGCCAAAGTTTTTAAGCAATAGAATGCTACTTTCAAAAGATATATTAAGGTAAATGCCAATATATAGGTATTTTTAAAATCCCTGCACTGCTTTAGGGAATGAAAGTTCTGAAACACCATCATCTTTTCTTAATTTTCCTTAGAGTTCCAGGGAACATTATTCTTCACATTTTTGATACTTACTTCTGTATGTAATTAACTATTCACGTGAATGTTTCACCTTTTCAAATTGACTATTCATAGATGACAGAATAGGTAGTTACAGAGTAAATCTTAACAAATATCTGATGAAGGAATGAATTAACTTCTTGTTTGTTTTTATTTTTTGTAGGGTACAGGCATCCTTCACCTGCCATTGTTGCAAGAACAGTTAGAATTTTGCATACACTACTAACTCTGGTTAACAAACATAGGAATTGTGACAAATTTGAGGTGAATACACAGAGCGTGGCTTACTTAGCAGGTAAAAACATAAAATTGACAAAATTAATCTTAGCACATCTGTATCTAAGGACTGCCAAAAAGGATATAAAGACCTATGAGTCTCTTTAGCTGGTTGCTTGGCAGGGTAAGGAGTTCAAGGTTCAGTCCTGGAGTGGTTGTTAACATTTTGGAAGTTTTACCAAAACAGTTTTCCTTATGAAAACTTGCATTAAAATCTGAACTGTGTTCCTTTTTTCATCTTTGGTTCAAGACACTATAGTGGCTCTCTAGTCTGTGATAAAATCTGAACATCTCAGCCTTACATCCTGGGCCCTAAAGAAGCCCTGCTTATTCCATCTTCTTTCTCTAAATTTATAAGCTCTGTTTTTTATTACCTGTCCAGTGGGCTTATCTATTTTTGGCTCATCTATTGCCGTCTCCTTAAAAGTGCCTTCCTGCCTCTTTCATGGTCATTTCTGATGCCATTTGTCTTACCTGCCATGTCTGCCCCATCCCCACCTTTCCGTTAAACCTTTCCTATTTGCTCTTAACTGATTTGTGTTTCTCCACTTAGCACTTAGTGTAATATAGTTTTTGAACATAGCTGTCTGATGGAAAATGCTTATCTCCAGTTTAACATTTTGTTACATCTTTTTTATTTATCCTTTGGCAAACCATTTAACATATCAGAATATTTTTCCTTATCCAAGAAATGAACTTCATAGCACTTGCCTTACCTGTGTTTGTTGAGGTCAAATGTGCATGAAAACATTTGAAAAATATAAAGTGCTTATTAAATTTCTTTGTATATTTCATATTTGTGTATAGTCTTCAAAATAGACCATAAACCTTTAATATAAATCCATTTGTCCTGTTACATATCCTTGAACTTCACTCTTTCTAGGACTCTTTACATTCATGTTTAGCAGTTAATCCCTTCAGAAGCTTGTAAGAAGTATATCCTACTTTAAGTCACACTTGTTATTTATTGTGTTTTAATCTGCTTTTTTTTCTCTTTTAGCTTTGCTCACAGTGTCTGAAGAGGTTCGAAGTCGCTGTAGCCTAAAACATAGAAAGTCTCTTCTTCTTACCGATATTTCTATGGAAAATGTTCCTATGGATACATATTCCCTTCATCATGGTGACCCTAGCTATAGGTATGTGGACTTGTTCTCCCACAATTATATAATTAGAATCAGGTTTCAATTTTGCATTCTTGAGGACAAAAGCAGCAGACTAACCCAGCAGGTGAAAGAGAAGGGAATCTAAATATAATCTAAAAATGGTATGTAAATAATTTTTAATTCTAGAAAGCTAAGCTTTTTCAGATTTGAAAAAATATATGTGCCAACACATTCCTTGTATTTTTTTAAAGCCACTAATATCATTAAAATGTTTTCTATAGTAACGATTTAGGTAATAAAATAATCAAATTTGGTCTAATATTTCGTGGTTTGGGTAGTATATTTTTCACTGTAACAAGGAGAAATGACATGAAAAAGACATCATTGGGGATTTTTATATTTTTTCAATTAGATGAAAGTAAGTTCACAGGTACAGTACTGAAGAGAGAAAAGTAATCTTGTATTTATAGAGCTAATGTTTCATTTATCAGCATCCTACTTTTTGATAAAACTGTTCTGTAATGTTCCACTGATATTTTAACATTTTAACAATTTTAACATAAACTTCCCAGGCATACTTGGTTTTCTATAATCTTACTCTTCAGTCATTCCTATGATTGTATTTCTTTGAGATATGCCCTTTTTTGTTATAAAATGGAGAAAGTGAATTTGCCTCTATTCTCCAGTCAACATATAAATTGAGGTTGATTTTCTTAGTTTTTAAACCAAGAATACAATTACCTAGTTAGACTTGATCTTCCTGATTGAAAAATCAATTCAGCACAATTCTGTGTAGCATTTGATGTGTACGTGCCAGATCCCACAACAAGAAAGTTGATACTTCTGGGGATTTGTTGAGTTTGTACCCTAAACCTTTGTACCCTGTACCTTAAACTGCCCTTTAAAGTGCAGTTTAAAATTAGCTTATTGTTGTCGATGGGAAATATGACAGCCCCTTGGGTGGGACAAACGGTAGTTATATTTGTCACCATGCTAATTAATTCTTCTGAATTGTTTGAATCTCTCAGGACACTAAAGGAGAATCAGCCATGGTCCTCTCCCAAAGGTTCTGAAGGGTACCTTGCAGCCACCTATCCAAATGTGGGCCAAACCAGTCCTCGAGCCAGGAAATCCATGAGTTTGGACATGGGGCAGCCTTCTCAGGCCAACACTAAGAAGTTGCTCGGTTAGTTTACCTAATTTGTGCTGAACATTTTAGAATTAACTTTTTAAATGCACAGACACTTTCACTCTTGAAAATTATTTGACATTAAGATTATCAAAATCTCCTGGTTTTGATATGGCCAAGTTTTTAATGCCAATTAGAAGAGAGTTTGAGAGATCAGTTAAAATGTACCATTTAAAGATAGCGGAATGACAACAGTAACTTAAAATAGCTTTATTCTGATTCTTAGACAAAATACGGTAGCTCTCCTGGTTTTGTTCTGTCTTGGCCAGGCAGCAGGAAAATGGGAATAGGAAAGACATTTAGATACACTTGAGAAAGGAAGAGTCTTGCTGCACTTAGATGCAGGCCCTTTCATGATTTGTTCCCAAAGTTACCAATATGCTATGAAGCTACAGATAATACTTTTTGCCATCTTTTCTTTTAAAAGACAAAAAGGTAAGATTTTTAAATTACACTATTTTTTTTTAACCATAAGAACATTTGCTTCTTAAAAATTAAGGTTGTTTAGTTCCACCAACAACTATCAGTAAGAACTATACCTAAAATGCTGTGAGATCCTTTTCTCTTTCAAGAACTGAAAGTACATGAGTCCACTAACCCACATCACACAAGAAGTGCAACGACAACATTACCTAAAGTTCTATATTTTTTTTCTAGGCCTCTCATCATTTATTTTGTAGTTTTATTACAGAAGGAGTTCAAATTATGACATGATAATAAAAAGTAACCAATAATATGCACACACACACTCCATCATTTCTCTCTCATGAATGAAAACACTTTTTAGATCTTCTAGTAAAAATCGAATCATATGATGCTTACTATTTGAAAGCAACTCCATTTTGCTTTTGCAGTTCTCCTCTGTTGAAATTTAAGTTGATTTCAACCAATCTTATATTTTGTACATTAAAATTTTTATCACTTTTTTTCCATTAGTAGCAGCACAAAACAATACTGGATAAAATTGATTTGTAATTAAAAAAAGATTTGAGAAAAATTTACTAAAGTTCTGAAAAAATGATTTTAAAATACCTAGAGACACATACGTTGTAAAACCTCCAATACCCTAATACGCTATATATTCAAACCAAATCGCAACTGGAGAGTGGAGATATTTATCTTCAGATAGATCATTGCCTTCTCCAGCTGCCTCTTTGGTTAAAGTTTTAATTGTTGTTTGAGTACTTTGGGATCAGTTCACTCACCAACAGTCTCAATGGCTCAGTGCATTTCAGTTATCCATGGAAGCATATTTAAATATCTTTAGACACTGGGAAAATAAACGTTGTGTTCATAAGGAAATCAGTGGACAATGAAGTGTCAAATGAATACCCTGCCGGTAATTCATGAAAGAAATTGGAACCATAAATGTGAATCACTGTTACTTGTCACATAGGTCTGTGACCTTTTGTTTGAGTTCCTTTCTGTTTATACTTTGTCCTAAGTAATCCAGGGGTTTCCTGGTTACTTAATGTTTTGTAATTCTGGATTTTCATGTTAAGGAAGTTGTAAATGAAAAACTAAAGAGAAAAGGTGATAATAAATCCATTCAACCCCTGTGATAGATGAAAAAGTCTACCTTGAAGAGCTCACAGTCTGGTGACTGAGACTTATAATCAACTGATCACAACAGTATAACCTAGGCACCTTTAAAGTAACTTGTCTTTAAAGATACGAAAGAAACAGAGTCTGGGGAAATTAGGAAGAGCTGCAGAGAGGAGGTGATATTTAAATTGGAAATTAATGATTTAATACATGATTTTAAGGTAGACAGAGGATAAGGAAGGTATGCATGCAAGAAATGGGGGGAAAAACATGAATAAGAAAAGTCAGAAAAAGCAATTGGGTGGGGCCTCCTTGGTGGCGTGTGGGATTATGCACCGCACTTTGAAGCATCTGTAGCCACTGCAGCATGAGTTCGATCCCTGGCCAAGGAAGCAACGCACATGGCACAGCAGACCTCTCCTGCCTCACGTACTGCTCCTCTCAGCAGTGTATTTCAGTCAGTGTGTCTGTTCTGTTCCCCACTCTGACTCTGGTGAATTCTCTCAGCCCCTACCCCCTGCCCACACACACCCTTGGACTGTACCCCTGCTCTTGCATGTATAAATAAATATATCTTTAAAAAAGAAAAAAAGCAATTGGGTAGGAAATGAATCTATAGAAGGACTGGAGCTAGATTGTAGAAGACTTTGTGTGCTGTAATAAAAGAAATTTAACCTTATCTTGTATCTAGCAGAGATTTAAGTGGGGTGCAGATGTTACCAAATTCTGTTTTTAGGAGTTTTGTGTACAATGTAGAGAAATAGGAAGAGATTTTGGCAAGGGAACCACTTAAGAATTTAATACAACAGTTCAAGTAAAATATGGTTTATACCCGCACTAAGGGAGGAACAGTAGAAAAAGAAAAGGAACAAAGGTTTGGAATAGATATTTCTGAAGTAGAATGGACAAGACTTAGTTTCTGACTGATAGCAGCAGGTAGGGAGGGAGAGAAGGTGGTGAAGGATGTCAGAAGTGTCTGACTTAAAAAACTGGCTGGATAGTGATTCCACTCACAGAGATTGGGACTAATAGACTAACACGAGGTTAAATTTAAATTGGTTGGTATATTTGATAGCCCTTTGGGGTTCTTGGAGTACATATCTATGAGATAAAAAGAAAAGATGTATGTAGACTTCCAGAAGAGAAAGGTAAACAAATGACACATACAGAATTGTTGAAGACACAGAATCAATAATTGATGCAATAGAAGTAGAAGAGTTCTCCCAGGAAATGAAGAGAAAAATAAAGAGTGAGAAAGAGGAAAATTAAATGTAGAAATTGCTGTCCTGATCTCATAGAGTATAGAAAGCATTAATGGCTTTGAGGGAATTTGAGTTTCCTAAAATTTGAGTTTTTAACTCTAATCATAAACTGGAATCCTAGCCACACGACTTCAGGCTAACCACTTACTGCTCATTGTCTCCTCACTTTACAGGTACATAAAATAAAGAGGTTGGACTGGATCCTTTGGGACTGTTAAATTATTTGGTCTTGAAAATTGTGACTGTTAGGAATATTTATTAGTATTAATGCTTGAAGTTAATAAACCTATTTCTCAAGCATTCAGTTGACATTTTATATCTCACATTTTAAAAATGATGCTGTTAAAAGTATTCCAGAATTGTTCTTTGAGCTTCACCAAGAAAAATAAGAGAATTATTATTGGAATATAAAGAAATAATATTGGTTCCAAGTAATTCAGTTTTAATACTTTAATAAATGAAAGGTAGTTCATTAGTATACTGCCTGATGAAGAAACTCAAGGACAAGTGGAAGCTGCTACTACTACCTACTTTTTTGAAGCATCTTTTAGTGTGTCTGTTAGCACTTTGAAGTATGCAGGTCTTTTTTTTTTCTCTGTATATTTGAAAATTCCGCATAACAACAATGACTTGGCACCAGCAGAATTTCTTAATTCAGACATAGTTGATCATTGCTGCTGGACAGTGCATACCCTGTATTTGTTACCAGATACTGTGCTTCTGGTGAAGTTTGCTTTCCCCAGTGTAGTGAATGTAATCTAGTTTAACTTGAACCAATTAGATACTTCCTGTCCTGAAACAAAAGTCTTTGAGACCAAAATTCTAGAAGAAGGAGGAGCATAAAGAAGAGGAGCTGTGCCCCAGAGACATGTTTGAGCTTTCTTGGTGTCCTTAAATGAAAAGTTAACCACTTTATGTCCATACATTTTGTTTTTAGTATATTCCTATTCACAGACACTGTGGTTAATGAACTTCCATATTCTGTAACTTTTGTTTATAGGAACAAGGAAAAGTTTTGATCACTTGATATCAGACACAAAGGCTCCTAAAAGGCAAGAAATGGAATCAGGGATCACAACACCCCCAAAAATGAGGAGAGTAGCAGAAACTGATTATGAAATGGGTGAGAAACAATAATTGATCTAGATTATTGAAAATAAGGTGGGAGAGTACATTAAAGTCATATTTGCTTTCCAACCATTTCTTACAGTCTTTAGGATGAAATATAGAAAGATTTTTAATGTTTTTCAAATGATAAACTGTACACTCCTTAAAATGACCATTATCCTGAAAACCTGTGCAAAAAAAAAAAAATCAAATATGTGATATACTACATTGTAAGTAGCTAGCCAAAAAAATCCATATAGGTCATTAGTAATTCTGTATGATGTTTATGTTGACATTTTAAGTCCGTATTAAAATGCTATTGAATTTTAACATTAAAATACTTAGGTGAAGTAGTATCCAGTGTGCATATTCATTTAATACAGCTGATCATGATACTCCATATCTTACTGCAGAAACTCAAAGGATCTCCTCATCACAGCAGCATCCACATTTACGTAAAGTTTCCGTTTCTGAATCGAATGTTCTCTTGGATGAAGAAGTACTTACTGATCCGAAGATCCAAGCACTTCTTCTTACTGTTCTAGTAAGGTTTTTTGCTTTTCAAGGGTTTTTTTCCCCCTCTTGAGTTTTCATTTCCAGTTTACTCTTAGGAGGCCATTAAGTATTAAAATGTGGAAGAAACACCATCTTGTGCTTCTTTCCAAAACAGTTAACAGTTTGGTTACATTTCTCTTTGTTTCCTTTTTTGCATCTTGGCAGGCTACCCTAGTAAAATACACCACAGATGAGTTTGATCAACGGATTCTTTATGAATACTTAGCAGAAGCCAGTGTTGTTTTCCCCAAAGTTTTCCCTGTTGTGTAAGTATCTCCTTTTGTTTTTATCAATAATTAACTTCATCATCTATTTTAATATAAAAGCTTAAGAAAAGAATCAATAGTGTTGACTGCTTATACAGAGGGGAATGATCTGGTGTGGTTAGAGACAGTGGGCTTTATGGGGACTAACACTAGTTTGGGCCTATTAAGAAAAACATTTTTTTCTAGTTGAGTTTAAGTGCCTCACAATAAGCATTGTTCCTTCCCTCACTTTGGAGTAAACTGTTAGACTGCTATACTTAAATCAGCATACCTATTTTGACTTCTTTTTCAGTAGAACTTTTGTATTTATCTGCAGCTGAGTGAAGATAAAATTCATCTCCCGTGTAGGGGCTAATATCACCATAGCTTCAAAGTGTTGAAATCTAAGTGACCCAAAGAAACTTGGGAAATTTTATTCCTGATGTCAGCCTGCTATATTAGTGTCATTTCCTATTTTCATTTAATCTCATATAAAAGTTTCAGAATTTTATGTAGTTGTTTCTTGGTTATTTTTTTTAATGCCGTGTAGCTGGGTTAGAAACAGTTAATTTCCTCTTAAATTTGAATTAGATCGTATATTCCACCTGCCCCCAAACTGTTCAGTCACATTCAGCATGTATTAAGCTCTGTTAATATTAAATTTATATTCCATTCCCTGGGTCCAAATCAACAGTCAGCAGAGAGCAAATGTCCTGATGTATGCTGAATGGTAAACAGAAGTCAACTTTGTCTTAAGCTGCAGTCAGTGGTTATATGACAGTACCACGCAAGTAAAAGGCACTCATCTCCCTTCATTTTTGTCATATTTTCTGGGGGAATAATACATTTTCTAAATATGTTTTCTTTTGAAGTTCACTAAAATGTTCCTCTTTTATATTTTTTTTAGGCACAATTTGTTGGACTCTAAGATCAATACCCTGTTGTCATTGTGCCAAGATCCAAATTTGTTAAATCCAATTCATGGAATTGTGCAAAGTGTGGTGTACCATGAAGAATCCCCACCGCAGTACCAGACATCTTACCTGCAAAGTAAATAAATATATGGGGAGGAGGGTGGCTGGTTACCTTGCTGACGCATGCGTAGTAGCAGAATGTGCAGACTCCAGAATTCCCTGTCAGGGATGGGCTTGCTCATGTTTCGGTCACCATGTGCTGTCTTTTGACTTTTAATTGTGCTTGCAGTACAATAATTGGTTGATGCCTTTTATAAAAATTTAAAAATTATGCTGAATGTATTTTAAGTGAGTTTTTATCTACTTTGACACTTTTCTAAAACTATTTTCAATGTCCCTTTTCTATATCATCAACTACATAACTTGAAATTTCAGTTTGATTAAGAGTCATACTTATTCTAAGAGTAATGTTTGATTTGTTGCAGGTTTTGGTTTTAATGGCTTGTGGCGATTTGCAGGACCTTTTTCAAAGGTAAGAAGATATATTTTTCTCTATTGTTTGAATGCAAGTTTAGTGATTTTAGAAAACATACAATATGCTGAAAATCAGAAAGATCATTTGCAATATACATGCTGTTTTTCTATGAAAAATTTTCCACCTCAAGATTCTTTCCAAGAGGCAGCACCTTTAATATGTTTATGTATTAGTTTTTTACAAAAAATAACACAATTCATTTTATATTTGACTTTTCAGGAGGGTATGATAAATTTCTGTAAACTTTTCTACCCTTAGGCCCTACGTATGTGATGATCTTAATGAGCACACTTAAGTATCTTATGACTAGGAAAGATCATTATCAAAGTTAAACTCTACTTCACAAAAACTTTTGTCCTTCCAACCTATTGGATTAGATTTATTCTTACCTGAATATGGCCTCATTTGCTCCTATTCAGTTTATTCTTTGATTGGCATTAGTTGTGTATAGTTATACATAAATATATATTTCATTATTTTCTCTGTATATGGTCTCTCCAAATTGATAGAGGTTCCTTGAAGGCAGGACTTCTTTTTCTCCCCTTTTTTAGTCCTCTTGACCCCTAGTTCCTAGTGCATGTTCTAGATACTAGGGGTACTAAATCAATGCGACTTACCTAAACCTTGTTCTAATTTTAAGAATTGGGTATTTAGTTTGTTGTTTTGTTTCATTATTTCTGAGTATCTCTTCATATGTAAAGGCTATCATTTTAAAAATGAGCCTGAAGTAAGTGTATCATATAGGCATTGTTAGTTTGATTGCCAGTAACCCTCTGGGCCCTTCAAAGTGTTTATTTTAGTTGAAACTCTAAATGGCAACTAAACTGATGATGCTCATTTTTCTGTCTTGGAAACTTGACTAGACATCATTCCTGATGATTGTATTGTCTTAGGGTTAAATTTAGTCTTTTTGCATGACTCCCAGTAATTGCAAGTTCACGGGGAAGTTGTAAATGTAAGTTGAATAAAATTCCCAGTTGTAAGTCCTATAATAAAGTCTATAAATATTATTCCACTCACCCCCTTTTTGAAATGATCTTAATAAAAGGAAGAAAAATAGTAAATTATGCCCCAAACAAAAACTGAATTAATATTTTTTGGCTTCAAAGGGGATTTACAAAAAAAGAAAGAATGGAGCTAAAATAATTTCCTATTTTCCATTACAGCAAACACAAATCCCAGACTATGCTGAGCTTATTGTTAAGTTTCTTGATGCCTTGATTGACACGTATTTGCCTGGAATTGATGAAGAAACCAGTGAGGAGTCCCTCCTGACACCCACATCTCCTTATCCTCCTGCAGTGCAGAGCCAGCTTAGCATTACTGCTAACCTTAACCTTTCTAATTCCATGACCTCACTTGCAACTTCCCAGCATTCCCCAGGTCAGTAAATGTAATCTTTATATAAATCCGAGCAATAATAATAATAATATACCAACATTAGGACTCCCTTGTTACCAGTTTATAGCAGATTTCACTCCTTTTTATCTTACATTTCTCCTTTACCTTGTAGCTAACTTGAATTTTGTTACTCTACAGAGCTTTCTACCATCAAAATAGTTATATATGTAGATACAGACAGTGAAATGTTCAAGTGTGTTCACATAAACCTTGTGTTCCCAAGTTGATAGTCTTTAGAGTTTGGGCAGAAAGAGTACCCCAAGGTACATTATCCTTGTAAGTGGACACAATTATAATTCTCTTACTAGTTATACTAACCTTCCCTTAAGGGCTTCTGTGTCTCTATAGTATAGTATATACTATATCCAAAAAAATAGGCAAACTATAGCAGTAGCCCACTTCCTGCAAGTGAGCAACAATTCAGCCATTCATAGACCAACTTGAAAATCTAGGAGCCATTAAACAACCAGACAAAAAAGTCATCTCAAGAAAAGAATATTAAACATATTAATTACTGTGCAATCACGATTGGGTCCAAGTAAGAAAAGTTTACTAATTCAGCATGCTACTAAGATATAGGTATATAATAGCAGCTAATAGTTCAGTGGGACTGAAATAAACAAGGTGGCAGAAATGGTAGACCTACAGAACTCTGGGCTCATTTATTGTCAGAGTAAAGGGTTTATACAACTCTGGTCAACCCTAGAAGTGTTACTCATTACAAAACTAATGCTGTTGTGTGTGTGTGATGATGACAGTGGGTAATGAAGGTCATGTTTTCTATGCAGAAAGATGGCATTCTAAAGTGGTTAAAGTGAAAAAGAGTTTTGTGTTTAAAGTTCCATTATCTAAAAAGTTTATATATAAAATGTTTTGTAAGGAAAAGTTCTATGTGTAGTTTTTTAAATGTTAGCATGAATTTTCTTTTAAAAAGCCAAATGTTGTATTATAATTATTTTGTGATATATAAGATCATAAATTAAATCCCCAGTTTATAATCCAGAATAGATTGTCTGAACATTTAAACTATATAGTTTTGAAGGTTTGGAAGAATTTGGCAAGTATACTATCCAATTCATGTTATAAACCACTATATTAAATGACTACTCATATATTAAGCTTTGGTCAACAACAAAGCTTCTTTCAAGAGAGGAAACTAATTATCTAACTCACATTACTGTGCCTGGTCAGGCTAATCCTTCCCACCCTTCCATAAGAAATACGCCTGGTCACCTTTTTTTCCATTATAACCACGTTCATTTGACCTCTGTCACTTATTCCCGAGGACGGTGTTTCTGCAAGTGTGGTCCCAGACCAGCAACATCAGCATCATTTGAGAGTTTGTTAGAAATGAAGATGCTGGAATCCCACCCAGACCTCCTTTGTAGGAAACTCCAGGAGGCAGCCCACAGTCTGTTTTAATAAACACCCCAGCTAGTTTTTAAGCACATGAAGAATTTGAGAATACTGCCCTAGAATATACCTATAATCTTGCTCCAGGGCAGAGCTTAAACTTAAATTTTTTTCTAGATATTGCAGCTACTGAAGTCTCCACCCACCAAAAAATTTCATTAGCATTTTGGGATAATTTAGTTTTAGGTTCACAATGTTATGTGTAATGTAGATACTGAGATTTAGAAGAGCTAAGTTAATTGTTTCATCATAGAGTTCTCATCTAGAAACAGTGATAGTGCTTGGTTATCAGTCCATGTTTCCCCACCAAAACATTCATTGCCTGCCATGTTTACCCATCTTTCTATCATCTTTCTTCTTTCCCTTCTCCTTCCCCTTTCCTTTCATTTATGTTTATTTTGATCTCATTACTTCCATTTGCCTTAAATCTACACGTTCTTTTCTTTTGTGGACCTCTGTTTTCCAGGTTATATGTTGTTTATAGTGGTCAGCCACTAAACTTGATCACAAACAGATAATAAGCACTCTCTGTATATTCATCGTGTTGAAGTTTGATTCATTTTGACCAAACTTTCGTCTCTTGGTCTGCTAAAGTGGTGTTAAACTTGTCAAAATAATTAGTTGTTTCTGTGTTGACTTTTCTTTACCCAGTAATTCTTAAGAGAGTTTTCTACCCATTGTTGCAAACTCATGGAGACAGTAGTCAGGTTGAGAATAAAGGGGCCAGTACAGGTTCCCAACATTGCTGGTTGGACATTGGCTATATAATTTTCTTAGAAAATCAGCCTACTCTTATTTGGAATTGTAAAAAACAGATAATAATCTGTAGTTTGGGTTCCATTTTTAAATCAATCAGAACTACCTCCAGTAGCTCTCCAAAGGTGTCTGTCTGAGTAGACAACGATACCCTGGAAATCCTCTGGCTGTTCTTCAAACAAATTGAAGCTTTAAATGTATTAGAATGAATTAAGCAGAATCACTGCACTGCATTCAGCATTCCCTCTCTCTAAACTTTAAATTGTATGTCCTTTGACTTGCCAGTTTACTATGTTTTTGGAGAGAGGATTTATTTTTCAGCAGTAACTTTACTGTCCCACAATACCCATTTGTGTCTGCATTGTGAACTCATCTCCACTGTGTACCTAGTTACTGTGATTTTATTATTAGCTTATGAAATACCTCCTATAAGAGGTAATACTTTGTAATTAGGTATACTGCTTTTTATCTTCAGTTCCATATAATCTTATATCCTTATGTCTTCATTCTTTATGGAACCTAGCTTGCTGATATCAAAGATCTAAAAGAAGTGATGTCTCTTGTCCTGACTTAGTCTCGCATTTCAACTTTACTATTTAGTTGGCCACAAGCCAGAATATTTCCCTAACTCCACTCATATCAGCAAGTCACAAACAGAAGTATTTAAAGAAGTTCTGCATCACTCCCTAAAATGAAGCATAAATACTGTTACAGGGCAACCCTAATATAAAATGGGTTCCCCACACTGGGTTCTCCACCCGCGCGCTCAGAAGACTTAAAAAGTCCCAACTCCAGGTACACGTGGCAAAAGTTATTAACACATTTTATTTTATGAAAGAAAGGGGAATAAGGGCCTCCCTGGTGGCGCAGTGGGTTAAGCAATGCACTATGAAGCAAACCGCAGCCACTGCAGCACGAGTTCGATCCCTGCTGCCGGCCGGGGTGGGACCCACATGGTGCAGCAGACCTCTCCTGCTGTGCCCGCTGCTCCCCTCAGCAGTGTACTTCCGTTGATCTGCCTGTTCTTCTCCCTGCTCTGTCTGTGGTGAATCCTCTCACCCCCCATACCTCTGGCCTGTACCCCAGTGCTTTGTATGCATAAATAAATAAATCTTAAAAAAAAAAAAAAAGAAAAAAAGAAAGGGGAATAAAATAGTAATAACACCAAAGGAAAAAGAAAGGGATACAAATTCACAAATACTCTACCAGATCTAAGCAATGGCGCGTTGAGGGCTAGCTCTAAGTCAAATAAAATAGCTCCGAAGAAAAAAGTCTAGCTCCTCAGTAAAAAAAAAAAAAACCTAAGCTCACCTCTGGTTTTATAGCCAGCCTGGCTGCTTAACTCCACCCTCAAGTCCCAGTAATCCACTCTTTAATAATCATCTTATCAAATTTGTGGTTCTAAAACACTAATAGTCTGAAGTGGAAGTTAGAGTCCACACACCCATAATCCATTTAGGACCACCTTTCCCCCTAACAATACGACTTGCCATCAAATTACTCATCAACCTGCACCCAGTCTACTGAGCATTAAAAGCAGTTGAAAACTGTGCTGCCCCATGTCAAACAGCAAATGTTGCTGATCTGCACTTAGTTCAGCCCTGTGCTGCAGCTTTCCACATTAATGAATACTCTGCTTTCCAGGTCTTTGGTGCTTAGCAGGATTGACTGCTAAACTGTGTTTCCTTTTGTTCTCCAACATTCTTTGCTATGAAGTCAGATAAGAGATTAATCAAACTTTTCCTTCTCCCCCATCCCACTATTAAATCATCACTCATCAGCTTTTGAAGTGGGGTGATCAGCTACATAAAGCAATTATCTCTGAAAGTGCATTCTTTTTAACAAATTATCATAGCTTACTTATCTGTCCCTTTAGCCAGGGGAAATTGTTTATGTCTATTTAAATACTTCAGTCACTGACTTCTGGATCCCTCCCTTCTGGATCCCATTTTAGTAGCAGCAGAGCCAGCAGGCAGAGCACTGTACTCAGACAACTCAGTGTGTATAATAAACTTGTTGCCTGTGGCCCTGTGAGCCAAAGGAACTTGTGTCTTGTTAGAGTTTCCCAAATACCACTAAGCATCCTGAAGAGAAACTGTAGCACTTACTGTATATAGACTATTTCAAATTTAATATTATGATCCATTATTAGCTCTAGCATAGTTGAGCTTAGCATGAATTGAAAACCATAATTAAAACTAGAAAATAAAAGCTATCTACATAAAAATGATATATATGGGACTATCTCTTGCTTAAGACTAAGCCATGAATGGTTTTCTTAGGTGATGAGCAAAGACACCTTGTGTGTGAGAGAGAGAAACCTTTTTTAAAGCCTTATTTTGAATGTTTTATAATATTTCAAGTATTCCTTTCAAGTGCACTGTTTTTGTGTTCTCTTTAGATACTAAAGAGCAGGTATACTAGAACTAAATATACGAATGGAACTCTATGAACTTAGAACTCACTAAAATTCATTTGCATTGTATTAAAATGTATACCCTACCAAGATCTCCTAATTTTTTTTAAATTTAAATGTGTTAAATACGTTTGACATCAATTGCAGTCCCCAAGGAATTCCCACCACCATTTCACCCGTGCACTCACCGTCACCTCAATTTCACCCGTGCACCGCATCGCCACCTCAGTCCCTTGTGCTCCTTCTACCTTCATCCTGGTCCTTCCTCCCCACCCCACCCCCAACCCGAAGATTCCTTTGTCCTTTCGTTGTTCTTGTGTTTTTTGTATGTCTTTGTCCTTTCGTTGTTCTTGTTGTGTTTTTTGTATGTCTGTTTTTACTGTAATTGCTCTTTTCCTTGAGTCCCTTTTTTTTCCCTTTACATTCCTCCTAAAAGTGAAACCATCCAATATTTTTCTCTTGCCTTCCAACATATTTCACTGAGCATAATTTCTTCTAGTTCCATCTATGTTTCTATAAATGGCCCTAGTTTGTCATTTTTGATTGCTGAATAGTATTCCATTGTGTATATGTACTACATCTTCTTGAGCCTGTCATCTATTTTTGGACATTTGGGTTGTTTCCAGGTCTTACCAATTAAAAATAGTGCTGCAGTAAACATAGGAGTACAGGTATTCTTTTAGATCGGTGTTTTTGTGTCTTTTGGGTAGATTCCTAGGAGCGGGATTGGTAGTTCCATCTCTAATAAACTAAGGAACCTCCATACGGCCTTCCATAGTGACTGGATTAACTTACATTCCCACCAGCAGTGTACTAGGGTTCCTTTTTCTCCACATCCTCGCCAGCATTTGTTGTTGTTGGTTTTTTTTGATATATGCCATTCTTACCAGTGTAAGGTGGTATCTCATTGTGGTTTAAATTGGCATTTCCCTGATTATGAAGGATGTTGAGCATTTTCTCATGTGCTTGTTGGCCATGTGTATGTCCTCTTTGGAGAAGTGTCTTTTAAGTTCTTCTGCCGATTTTTTGATTGGATTGTTTGCTTAGTTTTTCTTGAGTCTTGTGAGTTCTTCGTATATCTTTGTGATCAGTCCCTTGTCCCTTGTGTGGTAGCAAAAATTTTTTCTCACTCAGTAGGTATCTCTTTGTTTTGCTAATGTTTCTTTTGCAGTACAGAAGCTTTTTAATTTGCGGCAGTCCCAGTCTTCTCTTCAGTCTTATTGCTTTGTGGGATGCATTTTTAAAGGTGTTACTGAGATGTATGTCTTGTAGCACTTTATCTATGTTTTCTTCTATATATTTTATGGTTTCAAGTCTCATGTTCAGTTCTTTCATCCATTTTGAGTTGATTTTTGTACATGGTGTGAGGTAGTGGTCTAGTTTCATTTTTTTGCATGTGGTAGACCAGTTTTGCCAGCGCCATTCATTGAATAAGCTGTTCTTGTTCCGTTGCGTAGTCTTTGCTCCTTTGTCAAAGATCAGGTGACCATTAATGTGTGGTTTTACCTCTGGGCTTTCTGTATGGTTCCATTGGTCCATGTGTCTTTGTTCCAGTACCATGCTATTTTAATTACTACTGCTTTATAATAAAGTTTGAAGTCTGAGAGTGTGAACCCTCCATTCCCCTTCTTTTTAGTCAGGAGAGCTTTGGCTAATTGAGGGTTTTGTGTCTCCATATGAGTTTCATCAGTATTTTGTCTATTTCCTTGAAGAATGTCATTGAGATTTTTATTGGTATTGCATTGCATCTGTAAATTGCTTTTGGTAGAATGGCCATTTCAATAATGCTGATTCTTCCTATCCATGAACAGGAGATATCTTTCCATTTCTTCTTGTCCTCTTCTATTTCTTTTAACAATGTTTTATAATTTTCTCTGTATAGGTCTTCCACTTCTTTTTGTTAGTTTTATTCCCAAGTATTTGAATTTTTTAGCTTTAATTGTAAAAGGTATATTTTTCTTGATTCCTTCCTCTTCAAATTGGTTGTTTGTATATAGGAATGCTACTGACTTTCGTGTGTTGATTTTATATCCTGCTACTTTACTAAACTGGTTGATTGTTTTAATTAGATTTTCTGTAGAACTTTTAGGGTTTTCCAGATCACCTAATATTTTTTACCATGATTCAGTAAATATTCAAACACCTATTTTGTAGTGTCCACTAGGCTCTGGGACACTTAAGGATGAAAGAGACTCTGGTTACTAGAGACCTGCCAGTACCTCAAAAACCGAGATACAGTTTTGGGGGCCTCCCTAGTGGTGCAAGAAGTTAAGCATCTTGCACTATGAAGCATCTGCAGCTACTGCAGCATGAGTTTGATCCTGGGCTAGGGAGGTGACTCACAGCAGACCTCTCTCCAGTCTTGCCCACTGCTCCCCTCAGCAGTGTATTTCAGTCTGTCTGCCTGCTCTGTGCCCCACTCTGTTTCTGGTGACTTCTCTCACCCCCTCTGACCTGTACCCCAGTGCTTGTATGCATAAACAAATCAATCTTAGAAAACTGAGATAGGGTTTTGAGCTACAGTTTTTGTTTCATTGTGGCCATGTTGCTTAACAAATTTTACATGTGCTATGCAAGTTCTCAAATTGGTTGTTTGTATATAGGAAGGCTACTGACTTTCTTGTGTTGATTTTATATCCTGCTACTTTACTAAACTGGTTGATTGTTTTAATTAGATTAATACTACAGTGCTCTGTAGAAAATAACCAAATTCTGATTACTCTATGGATTTTTATTGTTTACTATGTGCGAAGATCTCTGTTAGCTCCTTTGTTTTATCCAAAGGAGTAAGGGAGCTGTCAAGATATGATACCTGCCCTCAACTAGATTTCAGAATAGTAAGTCATACAATGTATATAGCTAACAGTTCTGACCTTTTCTGTGGTACTTATCATGTTGTACCTTGAAGTATAAAGTATTATGATAGTTCAAAGTGACATTTATTTGGAAAAATCCGGTAATTAAGCTGTGTAACTTTTTGGTTTTTTTGGTTTTTTTTTTTAAAGATTTATTTATTTATGCATACAAGCACTGGGGTACAGGCCAGAGGTGTGGGGGGGTGAGAGGATTCACCACAGACAGAGCGGGGAGCAGAACAGGCAGATCAACAGAAGCGCACTGCTGAGGGGAGCAGGGGGCACAGCAGGAGAAGTCTGCCACAACATGTGGGTCCCCTCCCCGGCAGGCAGCAGGGATCGAACTCGTGCTGCAGTGGCTGCAGTTTGCTTCATAGTGCATTGCTTAACCCACTGCGCCACCAGGGAGGCCCCAAGTTGTGTAACTTTCTGGCTAAAAAAATGAGGTATGTATTATAGGGTTGTTTGGGTTTTTTTCTTTTTAACAAAGCTGACTTGTGATTTATTGTACTTTTTATTTTAAAGATTTATTTATTTATGCATACGAGAACTGGGGTACTGGCCAGAGGTGTATAGGATGGTGAGACTATCCACCAGAGACAGAGTAGGGAACGGAACAGGTGGACCTACTGAAACACACTGCTGAGGGGAGCAGTGGATGAGACTGGAGAGGTCTCTGCACCATGTGGGTCAGCTCCCAGTCCTGGGATCAAATTCATGCTGCAGTGGCTGCTGACAGCTTCATAGTATTGTGTCTTAACCCCTTGCATCACCAGGGAGAGCCCTGTGTATGTTTTTAGTAAGAAAAAAATCTTGAATTTTTTTCTTTGATTAGCTTATCTTACTGTTAGTATTGGAACATGAGGTTTTTTTTAGAGCTAAGACATAGTTACTTGAAATTTACTTTAAATTGACTGATTCCATTATTTTTTGGGATAGTGTCAAAGCTTGTGAGTTATTTAGTCACTTTGCTTCTGTAATGTAGACCTCCCTCCTGGGAAGCTGGGTAGATCCAACTAGGAATTATAAGCATTCCTAAACAGTAGTGCTGACAGCTGTGTGCGTAATGTTCATTAGAACCATGTAGACTTAGCACTGAGTCAGTAACATTCCCAATATGTTTACCATGTTTAATAAGGGAACTCTTAGAGGAAACTTCAAGGCTATATTTTGAGATTACTTAAAATCTCTGAGACAATTTTGATGTTTTAAGGTATATATATGGCTTTTCTTGATTTATTTTCCTTGTCTTTGTTATTACTCTCTACTTATGAGGAAAGAATAATTTTAAACTAAGCAAATGTTTAGTACAATCTTCTTGCTTTTCATCTCATTTTTCATTTTAATTCCTGACTTAAATTAAAATTCTTAATTCTGATAAAGGTGATAAAAAGCACATCTGTACAGTTGTAAGTTCTACCATTTATTTATAGATCATAACATTAGAAACTTAATTATCAGAATTCCATAATTAAAACCAGCTTCCATCTGAAAGCCAGGGAGCATAACTATTATCCAGTATCTAATCATATTTCATTCTTTTTAAAAATCTTACAGACATGACTCACTTTTATGTTTTCTTCCATTCTCTGTGAAGCTTCTCTGCCTTGCTCTAAATCAGCAGTTTTCGTGCCGCTGTTCCCTCATCAAGGTACTCTTTACTTTAGTCATCGTTGCACGAAATATTGCTTACCCTGCACTCATCCGGGCACATGGCATGAGACATGTCATTCACCAACCCCGTCAACACAGTCTGTCCTAAGAACTGAGCAGTTTGTCCATCACTGCTTTAAGGTCTGGGCGTGCCAGCACTGAAGGGCGTCCTCAGTCAGCTAGGGGACTGCTGAAGTTCTCTCTAGTCCTGGACTAACACAGGCTAGTTAACAAGAAACTCCAAGGACAGTTGATAAGAGAAAGTAGGGCTTGTGACTTGAGGAAAGTTTTTAGTTAAGAAAAGATTTCTTCTCCCTGAATATAAAGTTAACCCTAGCAGTCCCTTAAGAATTAAATTTGCTTATCACCTACGTGGCTTTTTTGTTTTTGTTTTTAAAGAAAAGGAATATGGTCCTTGGTAAGGAATGAAAAGATGATATACTTATATCCAGTCTGTAAAAGAAGTCTTTTCTTTCTTTGATTCTCCTATAATTTTTTTTACAGAAAGACAAAACCTTAACAGAAAAAGTAGTTAGTAATTGATTGAAGTTAACTAAAATAAATTATTTGAATCATTATAGTTATTATTTCACGGATCTAGCTCAAAATACGAATACTTATAAACATTTAATACATTTCCATGAATTTATTTACTATAGCATAAGAACATGCCATGATTATGATCTCTTCTTATATTTTGTGCTTACTTGCAATTAGGTTTACAAATTTTACAAATTCTAGTACATAATTCAAGTCCTTTGCCTTTGTTCTAAAACTCCTTTCAGTACATCATTTGGTCTTTTTTATTTCAGGGATTAGGACCATATTTATATAGTCACTATTTTCTTTATGTGCAGAAAGTGTTCACCTTATCTGATTTTTCTAGTGACCTTCGAAATAGGCAAATTTAAGATACCCTTAATTGCCAGATTGAGAGCTAGAACCCAGTGAGAGTACAAACCAAGACCCAAGCCTGGGTCTTCTAATAGTTAGCCGTATTGTAGTTGTAATGAACAAAGCAACAATGCAGTCATGTAACCCTCCTAGCACTGTTCAGTTGTGTAACTTCTCACATTTTTGTTGTGTAACTTTTCATAGTTCCTCCCATTTTTTCTCAGTTTTTCAAGAACTAAAAAGGAAATAATCTTTTAGTTATTTCATAAAATAATAACTTCCAATTTTGGAAGACATTTTGAAGTTTAAAAAGTAGATGGATTTTTAAAGATTTTTTTACAATTTGTCAAACTGAAGCAGATTGAATTGTTATCCCTAGTTGCAAAACCCTGATACCTGCCTTCAAGGAACTCACATTTAAGCAGAAGAGATAGACATATAATTTAAGTAACTGTAAATGTCATCTCAGAATTATTTTTCCCAGTTATCAGTTCACTAAATTTGGAAAATAACAGCTTTTATTTAGGATTTTTATCTTTATCTAAAACCACCACACATCATTGACATATAGTGCTTACTAATACACTGCTAAAGAGAATTTCCAGCTTCTGCCCTGCATGTTTTTAACTGGCTGCATGTTTGAGTATAGCCTATCTGTGGGGGAATTTAAATAGGCATATTAGGATCATAGAAGTTTTCACCTTTATTTCTTTTGGGGAGTGGGCTCTGGTTTTCTGTCACCTGGTGGATTTTTGCTTTTTTCTGCCCACTGAAGGTCAAAAGGGAGAGCCTCTGCTTAGGGACAAGAGAGACTAGAATACAAAGCCTCAGAGGGGCCTTGATGAAAAGGAATGCGACACCAGGTTCTGCTCACTAATTTACAATACAGCGTATTCTCACACAGGAGGGCTCTGTCTCCATTTGAGCTGTCTGGCTGGTAATCTGAGAGTTTGTCCTATAGAGCACTGAAGCCATAATCCACTGCCAGCTTCTAGGGAGGTTCCTAGATTGAATTTTACAAGGTAAAAATAAAAGACACTGCCAAATTTCTCAAAAGCGAGAATTTTGCTTAGAAACCTAAATGCTTAGAACCAAGATACTGTGATCATGGCTTCATACTAACTTGGCTTTTTCAAGATGCTACAGGTTGGGGGGGGGAAGGGGAGGAGAGAGAGGAGGGAAGGGGGTGGGGGGAGGGAGGAGGGGTGGGGGAGAGGAGTGGGAGGGAGAGAAAGGGAAAGAGGGGAGAGAGAGTGGGAAAGGGGGGGAGAGAGAGGAGAAAGGTAGGGAAAAAGGGGAGGGAGGAGAGAGATACTGTGTGTGTGCACTTTTTAATTGAATTTTAAATGATCCTTTAAAATTTTTATGTCAACTTCTCCTTTGATCCTTAAAGCATCTTTGCTATGAAATTGCACTTAGGAATCTGTCATGCTACAGTGACCTGTATGTTACTAATAGAGTTGGGTCACTAAGGAGGAAATATACACAAAAACAAAAATTGAATTGGCTTGAGAGTTGAAGTGAGACATTAATATCTCCCATAGCATTGAATTTTTGGCTTACGAGAGACCATGCTCAGTCAGTGATATTTTAACCTTTTTTAATTAAAAGAACAAATGCTCATTAAGAAAAAAATTAGGGGTTTAAGAAAAATGGGGGGGATCATGCACAATCCCACTGCTGTAGAATAATTACTGTCTCTTAACATTTTGATGCATTTCTTTTTATAATATGTGTACAACTTTATGGCCCGCATTTTCCCTTTAAATCTTAATAGGAAAGAAATAGGCTTTTTAGTTTTTATATGGTGGTCAGAAGGTTATTTGCTTAACAAAACAAAATGAAATGTTCTTAGTGCTTCTTCAAAGAAATCTTCACCCTAGTGACAATCTCTTGACTACAATTACCTAAGAATACCACTTGTCCTCAGATGGGAGCTTGTCAAGTTTCAGTCAAATGAATGCTCCTGCCCGCCACGTGAGTCATGGAGGTGGGAGGCACTGCCAGAGCTCACAAAGCAAGGGAAAGAGCCCCAGGGTGATAGGGTACTGATGGAGCTGCAAACTCTTTAAGTGCCCTCCTGAGGCCATCTGCAGTTTCTGTTTAAAGCCCTAGTTTTGCCTGAATGTTATTTCCAATTAAGGAAATCAGGAAAAGAAAGAGCTATTAGACTTGAACTTACAGGTCACATGCAAATTTAAAGTAACTGGAAGGTCAGATACCTGACAAGTTCCTGGTAATTTTTGATGGAAGAAAAAAAGTTTTTTAATTTTCCCATTAGAAATATGGCCCCACTCCCTGGAGATCAGAGATTACATGCTTTTGGCTCTGAAATGCAAGCCATCACTAAAAAATGGGCGCATCCAGTTTCACTGATATTGAATGAAAAAGACAACTATATTGTAAAGGAAAACAAAAATGAATATTGATCTTTGTCCCTCTGTGGGTTTTCACTGTGTTAGAGGAAGACAGACATACATACAAATTGTGATGGTATAGACAAAATGTAATACATCTAAGTTAAAGCAGAGAAAAGAAGATCATTTTGTCTGGCAAGAGAAGAGTGCATCACAAAGGAAACAGAGACAGGAAAAACTGAATAGAATTTTATCTCGTAATGATAGGCAAAGCCATGAAAAGAGCTTGCATCTCAAAGTTCACAGTACACATAGGACTTCATAGGCAGCCTTCATTCAGTTTTGTTATATTTTAAATAACTGGGGAAGATGCAAATAAATATGTGGAAGAAATAAAAATTATCCAGAATTCTGTTATCCAGAAAAAAGTTCTATGAATGTTGTGATGTGTTTTCTTCCTACATATGGACCACATTGAAACTGAACAGATTTAAGATATTGATCCTCTATGCTTGACTCCGGGGGAAGTATTGCTAACATTTTAAAACTCCATTCACACTCCTGGGCCAGTGTTCTTTTTCATTAAAAAAAACCCAAAACACTGACAGATGTTATAGTTCCTTTGATAAGTTCATAAGAGCAAACCTGTTGAGCTTATATAAATCTGGCCACGCACATTTAGAGGCTTTATACTTTGAATTGAATTCAGCACCAAATCCAAATGAAGGATCTGTCGCTCCTAGAAAGAGGATCCATTTCCTGTTCATGAGCCAACAATTGATAAGTGGATCTATGCACACTTTCTGTGACATACTTTTTGACTTGAAATAGAGCTCTTTCCATTCTCAAATTTAATGTTTATTTAAGAATTCAGACAGTATGGCTAAGAATAAAGTGAAAATTACCTGATGTCACACCATCCGGAGATACCATTTTGACAAATATTTTCCAACTTTTTTCCCCCCCTCTATGAGGTTTCTTTTTTCTTCCTCCAAAATTATGGTCATCTTTATGTGTCAGTAAATAACAATTACATTTAAATTTTTTTTAAGTTCTCTCGAGTTCTTTGTTCTCCCACTAGTAGTTATGCCCAAAGTGGGTAATCAGTCTAATTATGTTGCTAAAATTTATTAAAATGTAACAGAAAAGTACAGGAGTCATAAGTGTACAACGTGAACATCCAAGTAAGTACACTTGAAAATCGAACATCCAGACCAAGAAAGAAGTTACCAGTACCCCCAAGAAGCCACTTTACGCCCCCTTCCTGGCCACTGCCTCCCTCCAGGCAGTTACCTGTCCCTCCAGCTCTGTTACCTATTGCATTTGTAATCTCCACTAAGCTGATGAGTTTTTTAAAAAGTCTCGTTTTTGCTTTTTATGAAATTACTGCTTAGACTATTTGTAAAATTCATCAAAAGACTCAGTTTAGGAAGTTTTACTCTTCTCCATGAGAGAAATAAATGGCATCTGTTTAAGAGTGCATAACAGGAAATGACTTGTCATGTTTGAAAAGGTCAAAGCAAATATCTACCCTACATACAACCTTTGAGATATTGTTTTCCCAACAAATATTTGAGTACTGGTTTAAATTTTTTTTTTAAAGCATCTGCCTTTCTTTGAAATGACAGATTTCATTACCTTCTGCAACTGGAGAACATTGTGTAGAAACACCATTAAGGATATGTAACTAGCAGCTGACCTCTGCTGGAAGCTTCTGGTATGATTTGGAAGAGGGAGTTCTAGTCTTCCTTGGTGACTGCTAGCCTAGCATTCAGCTCAAGCCTGCCTGTCTGTAGCTTTTCTTGGCAATTTCTCAGGGGTTTTGAGCTGTGAGAGCATATTTTCCTTAACAAAAGTGAGGGCTTTCTGTGTGACGAGGTCTTTGTCAACATTCTAGCAGCTGACTGTTAAAACGAAACATGCGAAAACAGTTTGCAGGGTTGTATCTCCTGTACAAATCATGAGATTCAATCCTGGAGCTTCATCCCAGAGGAGGGGGATGACTGACTGCTCTGTCTCTCACCAGGCATCGACAAGGAGAACGTTGAACTCTCCCCCACCACTGGGCACTGTAACAGTGGACGAACTCGCCACGGGTCCGCAAGCCAAGTGCAGAAACAAAGAAGTGCTGGCAGCTTCAAACGTAATAGCATTAAGAAGATCGTGTGAAGCTTTCTTTCTTTCCTTTTTCAAACAGACGTAACTTTACACGGGCTCTTCACGAGCGACCCCTCCACCACCGTGCTGTGATGCTGCACTTCCTGTTTTACAATGAGCCCATCCAGTCTGCCGTGTTGCCAGACGATCAACTCTTGGAAGCATTGCCTAAGTTTGATGCTGCTTTTCCTTTACCGTTTTTTCCTTCTGTTTTTGGCGTGTGTCTGGTTTAAGCAGGTGTTCAGAGCAACTGCAAGGACAGTGGGACACCCAGACACTTGACCTGAGACCATCCCGATTGTGACAGAGGATGAATTCTTGAAACCTGCTACTACTGGCCAGCTATGAAAGCCATTTGCACAGAGCTCTGCCTTCTATGTTTTCCCCTTCATCATACAAAGTAAAGTGTTAGTCTTATTTACACACTTTCCAAGATAGAAGTTTATGGGAAAAATAATATTATAATCCCAGTATGTTTAATCTGACTTTTAGCTGTGTACTTTTTTACCTTACAAAACTGAAGGAACGATGGAGGTCAGGCCTCAGTGACTCATACCATAAAGCCGCAGGCAAGGTACTTCGGGGGGTGGAGGGACTTAGTATTTTTTAGTGGGTTCTTAAATACTAACACTTGAGTGTTAGCAATAATTACAGGAAAATAAGCATAACCACATATTATCTTAACATTACCAAATTAAAGCTATGGGTTCTGAGGCCTTATCCAAACTCAGTTATCCAAACTAGTTTATTTTTCTCCAGTTGATTATCTTTTGGTCTTTAAATATGCTGAAAGTTGTTTTTTGTTTTTGTAAGCCAAAACTATACTAAGTATAGTAACTGTACATTTTTACCTCCTCCTCCTTTCTCCTAAATAATTCTGAGCAGGGTAATCCATGAACAATATGTTAAAAATTGTTCCTAGAAGTTAATTTTCATAGATATTTGCATTAGCTCCATAGCAAAATTAATGGTACGTGATTTTTAGAGTAGCTGATGCTTTTATTTTGTTTAATAATTTCCCCAACAACATAGAGTATGGTATATATTATCAGAAATTTCTTTGACAAAATGATTCTTAAATGTCTAATCTTTCCCCTCCCCTCCAGAAAAAATCAGGTCTCTCTTTAAACAAGATTTAGATTCTATCTGGTAGAATTGCATGTGATCACTGTGAAAAGCCTGATCAACCTGCATTCGTAGGACAACAGAGGGTCGAGAGCTGTTGTTCCACTGAGGTGTGGGGTCTTCGTGGCCTTGGAATTTCCAGACTAATGCAGATTTCATTTTCTCGTGGTACCTGAAGTGTGCAAAATAATTTTACTTCAGTGAGCATATTAGTGCCTGGGTGTTCCAGTTAAGGACTAAACCATATATATATTACAGAAAGACCCTTACTCCCAGGCTCCCTTTGTGTGTTAAGATGTAACAGTTTTGGAAGGAGAAAAGAAACTGAGGGGAGGGGAAGTTTCCTATAGTGCTACTTTATGAGTGGATTTCAGTAAATTAAATTCCACAGCTAAATCAGTAAATAATGGTACTTTTAAGTGTTCTGATTTTAATAATATAACACATTCACATATACCCACACAATAACAATGTAATATGTTAATGTAAATAAAATTGCTTTTGATATTCAGAAATAACAATTTAATTTTGTTAATTTGTTTACAGTCTTGGGGAAAGAACCATTTACCAAAACAAAAGAAAAAAAAAACTTAGTATAATAGTTATTTTGACATAGAATTGTTGGAAAATATTGAAAACAGGTGCAATTCACTCCACTTTTGTTTATGACTATTGTAGGAGCTGCACTAAAATGGAATGTTTGACAACAGAGCAGCTGAGACTATACAGAAGCTAGACTCAAGCTGAGTTTAGAAATAGATTATTAACAGCCAGTGCCAAGGATGCCAAGCCACCCTTCAGGTCTTGGTCCAAACTCTGCTCTGTGCTTCTGGTGTAGGTACCAAGCTTCTTGGCTTCTGGAATAAAAGCAGTTGTAACCCTGTAATCATTTTGGTTGGACCTTTTTCTTCTTCTTAAGTTTGGTACTTAAAACATTGAGTGTTGTTATGCTACTTTGCTTCTCCCATCAAGGTAGAGAAACTTCGAAAGGTTTGCTATTAAGAATAGGGATCTTGCCATAAAGAAGTAGTTTTCCAAGGTATGGTATTTCTTAAAGTTATTCACCATCTCCCTCCAGTGCAGTGAATTCACTTGAAGTACCTGGTGAAACGATCAGCATTGTACAAATCAAAATTGAGCCTTCTTTGAACTGCAAAAACAGTTTTGACCAGTATACCCTGGGAATTTGAAAACCAAGGTTTTAGATTTACCTTGTTTAAAGAGCTGACTTTGAGGAAAATCTAACTTTCCAAGTAACTAAAATGAACATGAGTTAAATCTCTCTAGAGAGAGAGAGAGAGAGAGCAAACACTCTTTTTTTAAGCCTCAAAACTACAACCTACACAAGAAATTTTGAAGTTCAGAGAGAGTTGCCCATTTTGTGTAATTTAAAAGGCCACTCTCAAGTCATTTGCTCGAGGTTGGTAGGTGTTTCCCCTGACTTTTTAAAGAGGAAAATGGTAACTCAGCATACTTCCCTGTTTGCCCCTTTACCAGCGTTCCTGTCCCGGGACTGTGCCTTTGTCTGCCAACACTGAGCGGCAGCTCACTGGCTCTGGGGAAGCGGTGGGTGCTCTGTCTCCATCCACTCCATGCCTCTTCGTCACCGATTGTTGGCTCTGAGGGTCCTGAGCCTGGCCCGAGGACGCCACAGCCCCTGTCGGCTTCTGCCCCCACCTTGGGTGTGCAGGGGGCTGGCAGAGTGTCAGCCAACAGCCCTTCCTGTTTCATGGGTTTTAGGGTTTTTCAATTTTGTTTTGGCTTTTTTGTTTCAGTTTTTACATTCCTCTCCCACCCCCAATAATGAGGCATGTCTTACTCAATGTTATGCAATGGACTTCCACAGAAATTCACTCCTGGTGGCAGCCACACAATTTTTTTTAATGCAGTATATTCACCTGTAAATAGTTTGTGTAAAATTTGACAGAAAAGTATATTTACTACACTGTAAATACATGTGATGATATATTGTATTATTTTGCTTTTTTGTAAAGCAGTTAGTTGCTGTACATGGATAACAAACAAAAATTTGATTATTCTCGTGTTAGTATTGTTAACTTCTTCCTGCGACTGCGTTACATCACTTAAAAAATATGTTATGTATTGTAAACTTACACTGTATATGGTATCTTCCGCTCCTTTCCATGAAGGCCTACACTCTGGCAGTTCCCTTGTCTACGACCTTGTTAATATTGGAAGCAGTTGTAAGCCAGCAGGAGAAACCTTGCCCAGCAGACAAAGCTTGATCAATATAGGGGGAATTGTAGAGATCCATTTCAGACCTTTGTTGTTCCCTGACCCATTTTCCTCCCTATGTATGTACCTCACCCCCTCCCTTTTTTTAAGTAAAATGTAAATTCAATCTGCTCTAAGATGTGGAGAGTTTTTTGATTTCTTCACATGCATCAAGGTCTGTTTTCTCATTTCCTCCCACTCCTCCCTGATCTGTTAAAACTTTAAGACCACTTCCTTTCCTTCGAGGATGCCTTTGGCTCTTCCCTCCTCCCACCCACCATTGGAAAGACCTTTCTATTTTCAGAACCTTTCTAAACTAAAAAGAATTTTGACGAAATGTGTAGGGGAGGGAAAAGTTATCCTCAGCCCTCTTAGGGTCCCTGGCTGGTTCTAAAAACTGAACTTAACAAAGATGAACAGGGAAAAGGCATAAAGATGTGTTTCCTGTGATACAAGAGTCTTTGTAAGGTAATGAAGACAAGAAGCAGTTAAACAAGACTGGTTTTATGCTGGGTTTGATGAAGAGTGAGCAGTCTACACAAATACGACAGGTCAGCGAGATCGGGGGAGGGGAGTCAACAGCAGCAACTGAGCAAGGCCTGTTCTGACTGTTGGGGTTTCTCTCTGGAGAGAAGGATACACCTTTTCTTAGGGTGAAGATAGGGATCCTCAGGAGGAGAGCTAATGACCTGTTCAGGGAAGGAAAACAGGGAAGGGTCAGCATAACCTTACTGCCTCTGCCGTTTTCCCAGATTTTTTCAAGGAGCCATATTTTTTGAGTAGCATGTCTTGAACCATCAAATGCTTTGGGGTGGGGGGGCCTGTTTCTGAAGGGTGGCTTTATTTTCTGGGCTTGTTTTAATTTTTTTTTTTTTAAATTTATTTACTTATGCACACAGGGCTGGGGCACAGGTCAAAGGCGCAGGAGATGACAGGATTCACTAGAGACAGAGCGGGGAGCAGAACAGGCAGATCGACCGAAAGCCACTGCTGAGGGGAGCAGCGGGCAAGACTGGAGGGGTCTGCTGCGCCATGTGGGTCACTCCCTAGACAGGGATCGAACTCTTGCTGCTGTGCCACGGATGCTTCACGGTGCAGCACTCAACCCGCTGCGCCACCAGGGAGGCCCTTAATTTTTTTTTTTTTTTGAGGTAATACTGGTTTATATAACTTGGAGGCATGGAATCACACCCTTCAGATGTCACCACACCACATCTGCCACCAAGACACCCGTAGTCTCCCACCACTGACTTAACAGGAGCAGTCATTCCGACATGCCAGCCTGACGCTCACCAGTCAGAAGGCATGTGTTAGGACCCCACAATTCTCCAAATCATCAGCTCTTCCTCTATAGAAGCTTCAGTGACACTGCATGTGTAGACACTGTAAAATGCTTTCCTATAAAAGTGGAAATTTAATCACTTTAATGTGGAACCATAATTTTAATCAATAGATTTGACTTTTTAAAGTACCTTATAGAAACCCATTTATACCTTGTGTGTGTGTGTGTGTATATATATATATATTGCTGTGCATATACCACATATATGTATAGTGTTTAAAGTTTCCAAAGCACCTTCATACAATTTTCCCAAGTTAGGCCAAATTATCTTTTTGACGTTATACTGCAAAACATTTAGGTCCTTTACCATTTGTTTATGCTTAGAGTCAAGTTAGTTGTGAAAAAGAGAATTTAAACTTGTAGAGTTACAGAGTTCAGGACTTTTCCCAGGGGGCCACTTCCTTCATATAAAGGAGGGAAGTCATACTGAAATCTTTTTTTTTTAGATTAAGAACTGGGGTGTAGTAGACCAAAGGTGCAGGGGGTTGTGAGAGGATTCACCAAAGACAGAGTGGGGAGCAGAACAAGTGGATCTACTGAAACACTGCTGAGGGGAGCAGTGGATGGGGCAGGAGAGTTCTGCTGTGCCATGTGGGTCCCCTCCCTGGTCAGGGATCGAACTTGCACTGCAGTGGCTGCAGATAGCTTCATAGTGCTGCCCCTTAACCCCTTGTGCCACAGGGGTTCCCACACTGGAATCTTAACTAGGACTCTTCTGCAGGAAGTTCAGAGAGCACTGCCTAACTTAAGTATGTTTAAGGGAAGAAAAGGTCAACAGATTTGTTCAAAGAAACATTTTCAGTTGGTTGTAACTACTACATCAAGTGCTATGACATAGTGCATGCAAAAACAAAACCAAAAAAATAAACAACACCTCAAGCTTGACCTCTGCTTTCTATGAACTCATGATTTAGCAGGAGGAACAGCCATCTAACCAGTGTTCCATTGTGTGGAAGGGACGCTTGGAGGCTAATTGACTGGCAGGGTTGGTGGCTGAAGGGTGGTTTTAAGAAATGAACAAGAAGTTTGTCTGTGTGGATATATATCCATCCTATGAGCAGTTGAAAACAGGGTTGGGAAGTCTTGAACCAAAGGTTGGACCAGAGGCTGAGGAGGCTCTGGAACAGAGAGCACACGTAGCAGAGAGGTGCTACGGCTGACAGTGGCACATTAGAAAGATTGGCTTAATCTGTTCTTATTTTCCTCCATTTTGGTGAATGCATGCTAATTTTCTATATTTAAAAAGTCTATAAAGACACACCTTAACCCCAGGCTGCAAGAAACAGGCACCCTATGTCCTTGAGTCTGGCCCTATGTCATAGCAGGACAGAAAGACTGGATGGCGAGATATGCTCCCTTAACCAGCTTGGTAATTTACAACTAAAGGCAAAAAGGAATTAGATGATCTATACCTTAAGCAAAAACTACCACCACACCCATCCTCAGATCTAGGATCTTCAGGAGACAAACAAACCAATCCTGAGTCTTTCTTGATTGTTAACATTCATTCATTCATTCAGTAAACATTGGGCCCCTAGTTTTCCCAAAAGAATTCTAGCTTCTGAAATCAGAAATCTTGGTCCTGAAATAGCTTCTCATTACAGTTTTGTGCTCACCTACTCTTCTTACATCTCTGGTCAGATTCTGGGTCTGCAGAGAGGGCCAGGGCCGTTTAGTGACACTTAGGGTCTGTTAGGAAAATGTGTAAGTAGATATGATGAAGAAAAGACTCCTTTGGCAGCAGCGATCCCAACATAAATCCCTGCCCAAACAGAGGTGACCTACTTAGTGAAGACTGTTGAAAACACTAATCTAATGCAGACCCTGAGCTTTCACCTATCAGGGAAATTTCCAAAATGTATTTTGTTACTTAAGCATTTACAAAAAAAGGTAGTGATTTTTTTAAATTAAATTTCTTTAAGTATATTTGACATCATTTGTATTCCCCTGGGAGTTCCCACCACCATTCCACTCGTGCCCCATCACCTCAGTCTCTTGTGCTCTTTCTGCCCTCATCCCTGTCTTTTCCCTCCCTTCCTTCCCCTCCCCCTCCATGGCCCCTTTGGTTTATCTTTGACCTTTTGGTCTTGTTAAGTTTTGTTTTTTTTTTTATTGCTTTTGGTTGTAATTGCCCTTTTCTTTGATCTCATTCTTTTTCTTTGTTGTTGTTGTAGCTGCTCTTTCACATATCTTCCTAGTAGTGAAACCATCCGATATTTTTCTCTTGCCTTCTGACTTGTTTCACTAAGTATAATTCCTTCTAGCTCCATCCATGTTTCTATAAATGTCTCTAGTTTGTCATTTTTGATTGCTGAATAGTATTCCATTGTGTAAATGTACCACATCTTCTTGATCCAGTCATCTACTTTTGGGCATTTGGGTTGTGTTTCCAGGTCTTACCAATTAAAAATAGTGCTGCAGTAAACATAGGAGTACAGGTGCTCTTTTAGATCAGTGTTTTTGTGTCTTTTGAGTAGATTACTAAGAGCGGGATTGCCGGATCATATGGTAGTTCCATTTCTAGTATACTGAGGAACCTCCATATGGCCTTCCATAATGGTTGGATTAGCTTGCATTCCCACCAGCAGTGTACTAGGGTTCCTTTTTCTCCACATCCTCACCAGCATTTGTTGTTGTTGGTTTTTTTGATGTGTGCCATTCTTATCGGTGTAAGATGGTACCTCATTGTGGTCTTAATTTGCATTTCCCTGATTATGAGAGATGTTGAGCATTTTCTCATGTGCTTGTTGGCCATGTGTATGTCCTCTTTGGAGAAGTGTCTTTTAATTTCTTCTGCCGATTTTCTGATTGGGTATTTTACTTTATTTTTCTTGAGTCTTAAGAGTTCTTTGTATATCTTTGTGATCAGACCCTTGTTGTTGTGTGGAACGCAAAGATTTTTTCCGATTCAGTGGGGTTTCTTTTTGTTTTGTTTAATGTTTCCTTTGCTGAACAGAAGCTTTTTATCTTGATGTAGTCCCATCTGTTTATCTTTTCTCTCATTTTTATTGCTTTGGAGACTGCCACCTCAAAAGCGCTATTGAGATGTATGTCTTGGAACGTTTTACCTATGTTTTCCTCTATATATTTTATACTTTTGGGTCTTACATTTAGGTCTTTATCCATTTTGAGTTGAGTTTTGTACATGGTGTGAGATAGTGATCCAGTTTCATTTTTTTGCATATGGTGAACCAGTTCTGCCAGCACCATTTGTTGAATAAGCTGTCTTTGTCCCATTGCAAATTCTTTGCTTCTTTGTCAAAGATCAGTTGTCCATAGTTGTGAGGTTTTACTTCTGTGCTTTCTATATGGTTCGATTGGTCTGTGTGTCTGTCTTGTACCAGTACCATGCTGTTTTAATTACTATTGCTTTGTAGTAGAGTTTGAAATCTGGGAGTGTGATACCTCCATTCTCAAAAGGAGGTGATTCTAACCGCAGTCTTTATATATATATATATATATATATATATATATATATATATATATATATTTGACATCAATTGTAA